>CM076569.1:289980010-290279604 GCA_034641835.2 Pinus albicaulis
AAAAGTAATTATATCCATATACCATGAAAAGTAATTATATCCATATATCCATATACTAGTTTTTAAGTTACATTTTTCTACAATATTTGGACTAACGTAACTCAAAGAAGCACCTGGATCAATCAGAACAGAAACAGGTAGGTCAGAAATCTTACCCTCCATTTCCACCATGGTTGCTTGATGTTCTGTTTGCCGATTTTCCAGGGCTGCACTGATAGTTGGTATGTTTCTAGCTATATCATTTACTGTTGTCGCTTCCCGATCCCTCATGAGCATGTGAACATTTCGGTGGGGGCAGTCCCTCAAAAAATGGGGTTCTCCACAGCCCCAACATTTCAAGGGCTCCTTCATTCTGACTGTTCCCTCCTTTTTACTGTCTCCATCGATTGGTTTCGATGCCACTTGAGACTGTGAAGTTTGACTTTCTTTGGGTTTACTGAACCTTTTCCGCTGATGATCTCTGCCAAAATTCTTCAGATAGGATGGTTTCTGTTTTCTCCCTTTGAATTCATTATTACTTACCCATCTTTTTCCTTGATCAATTTTTCCTTTGAACTGTTGGTAACATAATCTAGCTTTTCTAACAGCTTCGTCCATTGTTTTTGGATTATCAAACTCAATTTTCTCTTTGTAGACCATAGGCAAACAATTCAGAAACCTCTGTACCTTGGCCTTTTATTCCCTTATGTAAGGTACATATCTTAATAGATTGGTAAACTTAGTAACAAACTCATCAATAGTGAGCTATCCCAATCTAAGCTCATGAAATTATTTTGCTTTTTCATCATAGTACTGTTCATTCAAGTAGTAATTCTTGAATTTAGCCTGGAAATCTTCCCAAGTAACTGTCTTTTCATATATGGCATGCACCATCTTTGTCTCCTCCCACCACAAGGTAGCCTTACCTTGCAGCTGGTAGACAGCTAATCTGGCCTTCAGATTGCTTCCATATTCATAAACCTGGAAATACTTAATCATATTCAGCAGCCAGGCTTCAGCATCCTCCTCCTTTTCCCCATCATAGGAGGGAGGTTTGATTTTTCGGAATTCCCCTTGTAATTCCTTTTTCTGCTTATTATGATGTCAAATAGCATCTTCCTCATCGGATTCATCAGTTTTCCTCTTTCCGGAACCTTCGCCTTCTTGGCTGTTCCGTGAGGTTAATTCCCTGATGAGCTTTTCCTGCTCCTCACTAGCTAATGACAATGTGTCATTCTAGATTTTTATCTCAGCTAATTCTTGTTGAAAGTTTTGAAACATAGCCATCTTGGCCGCATTGGGATCTAGCTCACCACGCAGATCTACATAAATTCCGCCACCTTCTTCCATTCTATCACCTCACTGTACACTACATAGCACAGGTCAGTGAACAGAAAACAAAACAACAAAACAAACTTTTGCTACAGCAATAAAATTACACAGTGAGTACACAGCAATCGTGAGCACAAAGTCACCAGCCCAGTTTTATAACTTAGGCTCTGATACCATTTGTCACACCTCCAATTTCACCCAGGAAAAAAAAAATTTCCTTTGCGAATGCAAGCTTGTGAGCCTAGGGTTATTATGATATTTCAGTCTTTTCACTATGATAGTTTTAGTTTCATCAGGTTGCAATAATACCCTCTACCACTATCTCTCGTCTTATGTTATTTTTATTATAATTAGGGAGATGGTTTATACGAACCTATTCTTTACACAGGTCTCATATAGCCACTCTCCTTTAGCTTAATGGTCATATATCCCATTTATGAAATTATTGAATTCACACGTAAACCATATGGACTATGAACATATATTATATAAAATGCGTTGTATGAGTTGTTGCCCCAAGGCACTTTTGACCTTTCTAATAGCCATCGTTACGATGTTTACGTTATATATATGGTTATAGCCTTTTCATAAAATTCGAAGTGCATATTATTATGAATGGACTTTCCTCATGCGTTTGGCATTATCATGTACATGCGCCTGGGTTGATATGACCACCCATCCTGGTACCTCAGATTTTAAATCGATTTAATATATAGTACTGGCATTGGGATTATTCTGCACGTAGAACACATCATCACTCCAGATTTGGGTTTCTCTGTGCCTCGTCATGGTGGAATTTTTATCCACGTCAGGCGTTGTGATAACTAAATGAGCGTTGTATGGTTTTATGCCCTTTCGTTGGCTTACGTGGTGAGTCCACGTCGCTAGCATACTCAGCCTACGTGGTGATCAACACCCACGCCGATACTTGCACAGGACATATGGAATTCAATTCGCATCTGCATCCATAAATTTTGATATGACGGTATTAACTCTCCAAGGCTACCCCTCGATCCGTGGCTTAACTGTTCCGATTTTTCCAAGTGGACGATGGCGATCGTTTTCAGTTAGGGTTCAGGTGGTTTAGCGAAGGCTTATATAAGTTATGAGTGTGGAGTTAAGTTGGTTTCTGCGTTCATCAGTTGTAGGCCTCCTCTGCGTCTGCACCATTCCACTTCTGCCGAGGGTTTCGACTCTCCGTTGCAGAGAAGAAGTATGGCGCCTCTCGTTCCTCAACACGCGGTCAGGTAATTCCTCCACGCACATTTTAATTCTATTGCAGGTGTGAATGATTCATAATCAGTTTGTAAAGGCCATACGCTTGCTATGAATATATATATTGAATCATCAGTAAGGTGAATGCGTCTGGTTTGTCTTTCGATGTTCAAGGTATCCGTTCAGTGCAAGGTGTAGTTGGTTTCTATTTTCAGGGTTATCGTCGACCCTTCTCTGGTTATATTTAAATTGCGACTGATTTTTTCTATACCTCTTGGGTAGCCTGCGTCGCCTCTCCTCAGGCAGACGTCTCCTGTTCCATGGAGCTTTATGAGGTATGTTCTTATTCATGCCATCTCCGCATATAATTGTTGATTTCGTCGTGTTATACTTGAGGGTAATTTGTATTAATCCCTTTCTGTGCAATGTTCGATTATAGGGCTCGACGCGTCTGAGATTTGCATTCCACAGGTAATAGTTTTAATACCAAAATTATTTTATTCATGCGCTTATTTCTCTATGATGGCGCAATGACTAACTCGCATTTTGGGTCGATTTTGTCTTCTCCAGGTAAATCTGGAGGACTCCTGCGTACTTATGACAATAGATAGTGACCCTTTCAATCGTATGGACGCTAACATCGGTCTCTTGGCCGTCCAGGTCGGTATCTTATGGGGTTACTTCCCCTCTCCTGATTCGTTGTCTCATGAGCGTCGAAACAATGCTTCTCTTGTGATGTTGCGCAAGGTTGCTTACGGAACGAGACTCTCTCCGAGTCGGGGTTTTTTTTTTCTTCTTGTTAGCGTTGTCATCCGTGGATGGCGCTGGTCTAAATTCGTTCTGTTGAGATAGGGGTTGTGAGTTATATACCCCAGCCTGATAGGCTCAGTATGTTTTTTGAAAATTTTGGACAGTTATATACTCCCTATTGTCTTAGGTCGATTTTAATATACTCTGCCACAGTTTAAATGTACAGGGGCTGTATGAATAGTCCATATGATTTCATACCATGGCATTTGGCTTTGTTTAATTTGCTCGTCTAAACCATATTTGTTATTCGGAAATGCTACTGACATTCGACATTTCTTAATTGCATACATCAGGATTTACAGGTAGTTATATATGATATTTATCTATTCTTCTGATGTACTTTGTTCACTCTTTTCTGTGGGAAATCTACACTTTGGTACTTATATCATAATTACAGTTGTCTCTGCTCCTGGTTACACTGAACTAGTTTTATACCTATCTATCTAGACATATGAAAAGCTTGTTGGAAATTTATGAGACCATTCTCATTTATCAATAGATGGTTAATATGTATGAAAGTCTAGAATTTATGTTTCCTTATTTTCCAAAGTTATACAGGCATAATTCTATTCTCCAGTTTCTTCTCGTTTTCTTGTAATTAGTTACGGCTCTTATCTACCTATGTGTCTGATGGTAGCTGGTTCTGAAGAGCTGGTAATGGGATTTGAACTTCTTTCACTTCCCTCATAGTCAAGGGAATATTGGTTACATAAATGCTACTGTGTATAATGTTGAAATTTATTTACTTCTTGCTCCTATGCTTCTCAACTGCTTACTCATAATTTCTGCACTCTATGTATTCATTCTCAGTACTATGATGTTAGAATAGTTCCATGAAGCCATTGTCTGGTCTTTTTTTTCTTTTTTTTTTATAAATATCTACTCCTTTCCTCCACTAGAGTAAGGGGCTTATGGACTACCTTGTTGTCTTAGACCATTTGATTTCCTGGAATTATAATGGAGTATTTGACTGAACCTGAGGTCAGTCTATTGAGTCTCTCCCTCTGTTCTTTCATAGACATTATAAGTTGTAACTCATATCCTGCTATTGTTCTGGTGTACTATAGTGAATTTCATTTCTCTCTATGATAGCTGTAATAAAAATTATGCTAGGAAACAGAAGCAGATTAAAAACAATTTCACAATATTTCCTGAAAGAACAAGGTTTCCTCAGATTTAGACCCACCCTGGGTTTAAACATTCTGTGGAATTCTACTTTACAGGATGCTCCTCTACAACTATACAGAGTGATCAGGTTACTACCTGGTGATTACATTCTGTTAAATGTAGACTACTAATATGAAATGACTTAGAAACAAATTTTGTTTTTTTATGTAGCCAATTCATACCATAATAAACAAGAAGACAATTTTTCTCAGAGACATACCACTCGTGAAGTAGACCAACCTCCCAACCTTAGAGTTATTCTTTCTATTCTTTCTCCCAGAACTCACCCCCGAGCTAAGATCACCTACTGCAGCAGATTAACCCCTAATCTGTACAAGAGCAGCTTATTTAAGCTATTGTTCCCCAAAGCATGTTTCTAATTATGCGTCCAGAATCTCAGGATGCTTTTCTTCCTGTTTGCCTAGGCTTCCCAATTTAGGGATTCTTTAAGGCTGTTTTATGCTTTTCCTCAGCTTTTCTAGCTTTTTTTACCTCTTCCCAACTACTTTCCTCATCATTGGGGAAATTCAGATTTTTCCTCAAAAATCTAAATTTAAAACTTACTGTCTTTCAAGGATTTTTGAAAGATTGTGGGGAAATATTTGCCTCATCCATCCTCACAGATTTAGGAAGTGATCTCATCATCTCATTTTTTGTCAATTTGCACCACAATAATTTATTCATTTCCTCAATTAAATGTTTAATGACATTCACAAAATAATTATCCTTTGGGGTCCACTCCCCTTAGGATGTAAAGTTCAAGTATCTAACTTTAAAATGCAATCACATGAATTGGGGTTGTTACAAGATGTATGGTTAAATAGTATTAAGTGATGGATACTACGTTTACATCCTCAAGCCCTCCTATAAGAGATTTCATCTAATTTTACCAAAGTTTATAAGGGCCCTAAGGTTGTAGATGATAATGTGACTTTAATGTGCAACTCACATAGAGATAACATGGCATTGACATGATGATGATTGGTCACCAATGTGGTGGTCATATGGCATCAATGTGGTTGTTTTTTGGCACCGATGTGGCATAGACTTGGAGATGACATGTTGTCGACATGGGCACATTATGTGGAAAGGTGAAATAGATTAGCATGTGAAATGGTGCTAACATGGATATTGGATTGTAGTAGCAAGTGACATGGATACTAGGTGTCAAGAGGTCACCTATTGATTGTTGGTCCATTGTGAGGTTTGAACCCTTATTTTTTTCTTAAGCCACAATATAAATCGAACTTGAAACAAATGTTAGATGATAGAGATATACTTCCATTAACTAATAATGGTTATGAGACTATCACAATAGAGAGTGTTGGTTATTAACTAATTCAAGAAAAATAGTAGCAAGGTATGTCTTCGTGGCTATGGACCTCAAGAAGTAAATAGATAGATGAAAATAGACTTGAGTCAAGAAGTATTAGAGGATTTCCTCCAAAGGTAGAGTAATAAAAAACCATTAATCAATAGCATTTATGCATAAATAATGATATAGACATAGATATAGTTAGGACTCCTACATGACATCCAAAGGAATATTAACATATAAAAGTTGAATCCACCAATGAACATCTTCCACTCAATTACAACCTTTATTTGATAAATACTTTTAGGCTCTTCACTCGTTCGATTGAATAAACCTCATTTTGTTGATCATTTTTTACTTTTTTTTCTAGTTCTCACATGATGTTAAGTATTATTGGCTCATCCAATATAGAAGGATGTATTCCCAATTTTTAAATGTAGAATAAGGAGCCATTATGTCCACCTTCATTCCATTGGTTACTAAGATGTCACTTTCCACTTTTATGCCCCATGAATTAGGTGTTTCTATTGGGAAAGTACCTTTTAAGTTACTCGTGGGTCCCAATTAAGGGACTCACGGTTCAAAAATTTGTAGATCCATTTTGGGAAATCAAATAAACATTCCTCAAAAATTCATAATATTAGCATACAATGTTGTGACAAAATTCTTCATATAGTGACCTTCATAATGGTGTAAAAATCAGGTCAATAAGAGCTCATACATTAATGGTATTCCTACCACAAGTGGCTCTACCTTGTTTGCCAGCATGGTACTAACTAGATGACAAAGGTGGACCTACGCACATCTAGACCACAAAAAATATTATGAGAAAAAATTCATAGATAGACTTAGTTTCCATGCTTTTTCCAATAAAATATTGTTCGTTTTGCTTTTTCTTTTTTTAAAGTGATTCACATAAATTTTGTAAAATAAAATTATTTTATGCTAAAGTTCGTCATAATTTTATAGAGTATCTAAAATTGTTATAATTTTAGATGAATATGGGCAAACAATTCAAGTATATAGAAGGATTTGTCAATATTTATACACTTTAAGATAAATTTCCATGCTTAACATTTTCCCTAATGTAGACATTTAAGAAGGAAAATTCTAGATGGCCTTAAACCTAGTGCTAACTAAGGGTGTAGGAATTCCAAAGCCATAAATGTAGATGGTTATTAGCCTAGACCAAATATTAGGCAAGTTGAAAGAGAGGAAATTCAATTCTTTTAGCTTTGTTCTTGCTTCATGGTTGTTCAAGGCATATATGAGTGAGATTGTAACCATTGGTTTAGTGGAACGAATGGTTAGACTATTTTTTTTAAAACAAATTAAGATTGATGTTTATTTCAGTTAGATTATTAGAACAAAATTAAATTTCACATTTATAAAATTTACTGTGAATTAGTTTCATGAGTAACACTGATGGTAAAAGTAAAAATGTAAAATCAAGATCTCGGTTAGTTGGAAAAACAGTTCCCACAGTTACCCATGGAGCTCTGGATAAAGGGGAAATCCAAGAGAGAATGGGGGGTTGGATCTGTGGAGGAAGGAAGAGAACTCTGTGAAGCTGAAAAGATGTTCAGAGCAGAGGGTGCGCTGGGTTGGAGATTGGAGCGGTTGTCCCGTGATCTCCCCAGTACTTCCTGTTTTTTTTCCTCTCCCTATAATGGAAGAACTGGACCGGATTTTCCTATGTTTCTGTCCAGTACTCTGATGATTCAGAGCCAGACTTGATGCACGGGGGGAGCTGCGTGACTGGTTGTCAGCTCAAGGACGGGAGGCACAATATCACCATCAGTTGATTTCGAAAACAGATGAGTAAAAGAATTTGTAGTAGTCAAATGTTTCAGTTTGTTATAATTCTGGACTTAATTTCCTGAATTACCATTGTTAGAAAATCTACTTCTGTTAGCACGGAAAAATGTTACCTGTATTTCTATATTTTCTCTGTTATCGTTAACTTAGGAATGCTGGGAAACGGTGTTAATTATTATGTATGCATTCCACAGAAGAAATACACAGAAAACAAAAGAATAATGAACGTCTAGTACATCTTTCTTCTTACGATAATATGGCATGCACAGGAGTAGTTTTATATCTGTAGGAGAGAAGTAAATTAATAGAACTTGAGAACTAAAATCAATAGAATTTGAGAACTAAAGAGTGGTAATGACTTTTTCACCAGTAAGACTGCTTAGTAAACAAAATGGAGAGAATATACACACAGACAGCATGAAGGGAGAGAACTGTTAAACCCTCGAACCGAAGGTTCTGAGCGAAGGGTTTGGTCGTTCTCTATCATGAAAGAACGCGGGCATAATGGCGGTCCCGACGCCTGTGTAGAGCAGAGAGACATTTTAACATAATAAGCAGTAAGGAACGAGAACCTTTGATTCTAACAACTCGAGAAATAGTAAACCCTCGACATATAACAACAATCTCATAAGCAAGATTCAGTTAGAACCAGAGATCGAAGCATAGAGCAGAAAACATTCCATTTATATCACAGTACATGAAAACCATAACGTGAACAAAACCCTGGCATTATATATATAAATAGATTCAATGAGAGGGTTTACGGTACACTAATAATCTTCCGGCGAATTACACACAGTCTAATTTAAAACCCCACATTCATAGAATGCACCAGTATCTCTCTTCCAATGAAAACCCCTTTAAGAGAAAGTTTAATAAAATACAACGTCGGCATGAAGCCGTAAATAAAAATATCAAGGGAGCCTGAGCTAGATTTTTATCCTGCACGGCATGCTAATAAATATCAGACTAAACCCTGAGCTTGAAAGCTACACATTGAACGTTCTGTATAGTTCCTGATGAGAGCCGGTACCTGTAAGGTGCATGCCGGAAAATTAGCCTACCGCTACAGCGAGCAAGTGTAGATAAGCTACAGGTAATTGCGAGTTGGGCGGGAACCAGGTAATACCTGTCAAAACGAAAAGAAAATATGCAGTCAGCGGAATAGAAACCTTCAGGAAACAAAAAGAAGCTCTAATTCATAACTGAAGGGAGGGTTTTCCAAATACCAAGGTTAGATAAAAACAAAAAGAAATTACCTCTCAAGAAATTCAGAACTCGTGGGTGCTTCGGCTGAGCACCGGTCCATCACTGATACAAAATGACCAAAATCAAAGGGAACGAGGTTAATTCTTAGGCAAAACCTCTCAGAAGCTTAGATTCCTAGAGGAGGGGCGTATCCCTCAGGGTTTCAGCAGACATTAAACTTTTTGGCTAAGTTCCTCACCGGAACCCCAACCCTGTTCCTCGAATAACAATTAGAATTTGCAGTGAAACTCTTATAACCGACAAGATTGCAGAGAATTCTTATAGACTAATAGAATTGCAGAGAACTCGTATAAACTGATAAAATTGCAGAGATATCTTATAAACGGTTAAGTTACCTGTGTTGAAGGGGTTAGCACTGTGGTCGCAGCGCTACGCCGTGGTCATGGATGGCATTGAACGAAACCGGCAAGCAACCTGGTAGAGCTGCGCTACCTCCAGAACCTCTCTGCGTGAGAAATGACAATGAGCCAAAGCGGTTAGGGCGCCGGGGGTCATTGCAAACCCTAGGCCCCGGAACCGTAGATCTTATGCCATCGGACGGAGGAAGATAAGCCAGGTGTCGGACCGATAGGCCGACCGGACTATTATTTAATCCAAAAGAACCAAATCCCAAGATTCACCATTGACATTTAAGGCGCAATGAATATCATATAACCGACTTACAAACTATAAGATTTGGATATTTATTCGAGACAAATTATAATATATGGATTCCACGGTGGACCAACCTCAGTACATTAGAATTATGATATAGTACTCTTAAACTATGCCCAAACATACAATAATCCATTTCAATATTGATTGAGATTTCGCATTGGTAATATTTTTTTTTATTCATGGTAAGTTTATCTTATGATAAGTTTGCAAGTGGTATCAGAGCAGAGTTACAACTCTAGAGCCCTAATGGGCCAACTAACGTTAAAAACCTTTTATGTTACCCTGCACAGTCAGATAGTTAGTTGGAAGTGCAGATGAGAAGGACACCTACATCATCACAATCGCTACAGCGGAACATCGAGGAGATGCAGCCTCCACCAGAGGGAAACCCTGAAATGTGGGTCCAGCTGGGAATAGAACAGCATCAGAGGTCTAATAGATTGATGGAGGAACAGCAACACCAGACCCGCATCCTGCTACATACAGTACAACAGCTGCAGGAAGAGATGGAGAGGGTACGGCAGGAAAATGCTAGAATGATGCAAGAGCAAGAAAGGATTTTGAAAAGCCTTTCTGACAAACAAAATCAAAGAAATGAGAATCCCAGTGCTGGCAGAGAATTCCAGGAAAGGGACGATCAGCGAACTGGTGAACAGGATATGAACCATGGAGGAAAAAGTATATCGCAGCGAAGTAATTCTCACAGAAATTTTAACGAGGCTGAATCTGAAAATGAAAATGAACGGAAAGCCAATAAAAAGCAGAAGGTGGAGTTACACGGAGAATTCAGAAAGATAAAGCCACCTACGTTCGATGGAGAAAAGGAGGAGGCGGCAGAAGCATGGCTGATTAACATGAACAAATATTTCCAGGTGTATGACTATGACAGTGGGCTTAAGGCACGGCTGGCTATTTATCAGTTGAAAGACAAAGCCACCTTATGGTGGGAAGAAGTGAAGAATGTATGGGGATTTGAGGATCAAGACGTGACATGGGAAAAATTTCAACAGCACTTTAAGGATAAGTATCTCACTGAGCGTTTATATGATGAAAAAGCCCGAGAATTTCATGACTTAAGGCTGGGACAGCTGACCATGGACGAGTTCGTTACCAAGTTTACTGCATTATTGCGTTATGTACCCTACTTAAGAGAAGAAAAGGCCAAGGTTCAAAGATTTCTGAGTAGCCTACCTGCCCATATGAAGGAGCGTATCGAATTCGAGAATCCCAAAACAATGGATGATGCTATTAGGAAAGCAAGGCTGTGTTACCATCAAGCAAAGAACAAGATGGATTTCGGAAAAGGATGGCAACCAAGGAAGGATAACAGAAACAATGCTGGTTCAAAAAGGGGGAAAACCAGTAATTTCCGGAATACTGCAAGAAATTCAATCAATAAACAATTCGGTAGGAATCATCAGCGGGTTAGATGGCCTGGGGAAGATAAAACAGTGGAAGCTTGAAGTAAACCTGAGCAGCCACAAAATCAGAGGCCACCTCTGCAGTGTTGGGGCTGCGGAGCAGCTCATTATTATTGAGATTGCCCGCAGCGTAATAAAACTGAGACAGTAAATAATCTGCAAGAGGCCTCTACTGTGGGAGATGTTGCTCGAGTATACCCGTAATAAATGTCAGACCGGAGGACCCACAGTGATATTCACCACCATGATAGAACCGGGAAGGCACCATAACTCAACCTGGTTGCTTTTTTAAAGAGACTCCGGGCGAGTCTAAGTTATATAAGTCCTAAACTAGTGGAAGTCTGTAAATTACCAAGTCAAAAGTTTAAGAAAACCTGGTTGGTCCAGTTAGCCACAGGAGCTAAAAGAAAGGTTAGTGCCAAGATACCAGAATGCGCATTGCAAATTGGCGGACAACAGCTGGTAGTTGATTTAAATATTTTGCCGTTGGGGTCTTACAATATTTTATTGGGCATGGACTGGTTGGAAAAGCATTGGACTCTTATAGACTGTAAGGAAAAGATAGTTTACTACAGGGATCATAATGGTACTCGTCAAGAAATTCAAGGCATACAGAAGCCTGTGAATCTGCGTCCAATTACAGCTTCTCAGATGGGGAAATGTATAAGGAAGGGATGCCAACTGTATGCAATACAAGTTGGATTAACTGAGTCTAAAAATAAAGCAGTTTCAGTAGAGAACATACCGGTAGTCCAGGAATTTAAAGACATATTTCCTGAAGAAATACCAGGTTTACCACCGAAAAGAGAAGTTGATTTTACAATAGAGCTGTTGCCAGGAGCCTCGCCAGTTTCCTGGACTCCTTACCGTATGAGTGTTCCAGAACTGACTGAACTTAAGATGCAGCTTCAGGAATTGCTGGATAAGGGGTATATTCGACCCAGTGTGTCACCCTGGGGAGCACCCGTATTGTTTGTAAAAAAGAAGGATGGAACCATGCGTATGTGCATGGATTACCGACAGTTAAATAAGATGACTGTTAAGAATCGGTATCCTCTACCTCGTATTGATGATTTGTTCGATCAGTTGAGGGGAGCCACGGTGTTCTCCAAGATAGATT
The DNA here is from genome assembly GCA_034641835.2 of Pinus albicaulis. Lineage (NCBI taxonomy): Eukaryota > Viridiplantae > Streptophyta > Pinopsida > Pinales > Pinaceae > Pinus > Pinus albicaulis. The sequence continues at coordinate 289,992,114 of CM076569.1, forward strand.
TGCGATCTGGTTATCACCAGATACGGATTAAAGATGAAGATATCCATAAAACCGCTTTTCGTACAAGGTATGGCCACTACGAATTCGTAGTATTACCTTTTGGATTAACTAATGCGCCAGCCACCTTTATGAGGCTGATGCATAGTGTATTCCATCCTTATCTGGATAACTTTGTGCTAATTTTTATCGATGATATACTGATTTACTCCAAGGATGCAGAAGAGCATAAGACACACTTGCGCATGGTGCTGGAGATGCTTAGGAAGCACCAATTATATGCGAAATTCAGCAAGTGTGACTTCTTTAAAACAGAAATACAGTATCTTGGGCATGTAATATCGGAAAAAGGTATAGCTGTAGATCCGGAGAAAATTAAGACTATTATGGAGTGGAAGGTGCCACAGAATGTGGCAGATATACGATCCTTAATGGGTCTCGCTGGTTATTACCGGCGATTTATAAAAGGATTCTCAAAGATAGCTTTTCCTATTACCTCCTTGCAGAGGAAAGGAAAAATCTTCCAGTGGACTAAGGAATGCCAGAGTAGTTTTGAAAGGTTGAAGCAATTGCTGACCACAGCACCTGTGTTAAGTGTGGCAGATCCGAGTAAAGAATTCGAGGTTTGTACAAATGCATGCAAGGAAGGTGTTGGGGCTGTTTTATCACAAGAGGGAAAGGTAGTTGCGTACGAATCCTGCAAATTAAAAGATCATGAGCAGCGGTATTCAGCCTATGATCTAGAGCTGACCGCAGTTGTGCACGCACTCAGGGTGTGGAGACATTATTTACTTGGAAAGAAATTTGTTTTAAAAACAGACCATAGCAGCCTAACCAGTTATTTTAAACAAACTGACTTAAACTCACGACAAGCAAGGTGGAATGCTTTTTTGAGTGAGTTTGAAATTGATCTGCAGCACGTGAAAGGAAAATAAAACAGAGTGGCGGATGCGTTAAGCAGAAAGGTGCATAGCATTTATGAGCTATACGTTAATCAGGTGGAAAACAGATTTCTAGATCAAATCAGAGAAGAAGCAGCCAAGGATCCAGAGTATAAATATTTGTGGCAGCAAGTCCATGACTCCAAAGAACAAGGGGAATATGAAATCAACCAAGAAGGGTTGTTGGTTTTTAAGAAAAAGATAGTCATTCCAAATAGAGTGGAATTGAAGACCATGATACTGGATGAATATCACAGAAGCAATTACGCTGGTCATCCGGGATATCAGAAGATGCTGACCGCCATCAGAAAGGACTACTGTTGGCTGGGCATGAGGAAGGAAATAGCAAGCTATTTAACCAAATGTTTAGAATGCCAGCAAGTAAAAGTGGAGCATAGGCATCCAGCTGGATTGTCACAACCTATACCCATTCCTGAGTGGAAATGGGAGGTGATTTCATTAGACTTTATTACCGGGTTACCCAAATCGAAAAGAGGTAATGATTCCATAATGGTAGTTGTGGATAGACTAAGTAAGTCAGCACATTTTATACCTGTTCAGTCCACTTATAAGACGGTACAAATAGCAGATTTATTTATGCGTGAGATCTTCAGACTCCATGGCATACCGAAGACTGTCATTTCAGACAGGGATGTAAAATTTACATTAGCCTTCTGGAAGGCATTGTTTACAGGTCTAGGAACTCAAGTACATTTTAGTACCACATACCACCCGCAAACGGACGGCCAGACAGAGAGGGTGAACCAGATCCTGGAAGACATGCTGAGAATGTATGTCATGCAACAACCAGTTAAGTGGGAAGAATATCTACATTTGATAGAGTCACACAATAATGCAGCGCTCGGCATCCTTAAAGATGAGTCCGTCGAGGCACCGTACGATCGACAATGTCAGACTCCCATTAACTGGAGTGTTTCTGGTAGAATAAGTCGGTGTTACCAGAAACACATGTTGCGCAGATGGAGGCTGAGGTGAGAAAGATTAGACAGAATTTGAAGGCGGCACAAGACAGGCAGAAGGTGTATGCAGATAAGAAAAGGTCTTACCGTGAATATGCAGTTGGAGATCATGTTTATGTTAGGATCAAACCAAATAAAAGCACCTTAAGATGGGCATCATGTGCAAAACTAGCACCCCGATTCTGCGGTCCTTTTCAGATTCTAGAGAGAGTGGGACCAGTGGCGTATCGCTTAGCCCTACCTAGTCATATTCGGGTGCATAATGTTTTTCATGTATCGTTACTGAAACGATATGTCCATGATACCCGGCATATTATTCATTGGCAGAACATACAGGTAGTGGGTGAGTGAGCTTGTCCAATAATGAATGCAATATTATGGCTTATTTAATTAACATAAGTTCATCTTTTGCGGGTAGAACCAGACGGGGAGTTTCTGGTCGAGCCACACAGTATAATCGACCGGAGGGAAATCATGCTCCGGAAACGAGCCATCGCCCAGGTTAAAGTGCAATGGAAGCACTTTGGGCCTGAGGAGGCTACCTGGGAAGACGAAAGTTTTGTTCGGGAAGCTTATCCACAGCTTTTTACTGAACTAGAATAATAACACCGAGGACGGTGTTCTCCTCCAGAGGGGGAAAACTGTAACCATTGGTTTAGTGGAACGAATGGTTAGACTATTTTGTTTAAAACAAATTAAGATTTATGTTTATTTCAGTTAGATTAATAGAACAAAATTACATTTCACATTTATAAAATTTACTGTGAAATAGTTTCATGGGTAACACTGATGGTAAAAGTAAAAATGTAAATCAAGATCTGGGTTAGTTGGAAAAACAGTTCCCACAGTTACCCTGGAGCTCTGGATAAAAGGAAAATCCAAGAGAGAAGGAGGGGTTGGATCTGTGGAGGAAGGAGGAGAACTCTGTGAAGCTGAAAAGATGTTCAGAACAGAGAGTATACTGGGTCGGAGATTGGACCGGTTGTCCCGTGATCTCCCCAGTACTTCCTGGTTTTTCCTCTCCCTATGATGGAAGAACTGGACCGGATTGTCCTATGTTTCTGTCCAGTACTCTGATGATTCAGAGCCAGACTTGATGCACGGGGGGAGCTGCGTGACTGGATGTCAGCTCAAGGACGGGAGGCACAGTATCACCATCAGTTCAATTTTTGAAAACAGATGAGTAAAAGAATTTGTAGTAGTCAAATGATTCAGTTTGTTATGATTCTGGACTTAATATCTGAAATACCATTGTTAGAAAATCTACTTCTGATAGCACAGAAAATGTTACCTGTATTTCTATATTTTTCTGTTAAAAGAATTGGTAGTAGTCAAATGATTCAGTTTGCTATGATTTTGGACTTAATATCTGAATTACCCTTGTTAGAAAATCTACTTCTGATAGCACGGAAAATGTTACTTGTATTTCTATACTATCTCTGTTAATTATTAACCTAGGAACGCTGGGAAAACAATGTTAATGATTATGTTTGCATTCCACAGAGGAAATACACAGAAAACAAGAGAATGGTGAACGTCTAGAACCTCTTCCTTCTTACGATAATTTGACATGCATAGTGTAGTTTTATATCTGTGGTAGAGAAGTAAATTAATAGAACTTGAGAACTAAAATCAATAGAATTTGAGGACTAAAGAGTAGTAATGATTCTTTTTCCACCAGTAGGACTGCTCAATAAACAAAATGGAGAGATTATACACACAGGCAGCGTGAAGGAAGAGAACTGTGAAACCCTCAGACCGAAGATTCAGAACAGAGGGTTTGGTCGTTCTCTACCATAAAAGAACGCGGACATAATTGCGGTCCGGACGCCTGGCAGAGCAGAGAGACATTCTAGAATAATAAGCAGTAAGGAACGAGAATCTCTGAATTCTATCAATCCGAGAAATAGTAAACCCTCGACATTTAACAACAATCTCATAAGCAAGGTTCAGATAGACCAGAGAACGAAGCATAGAGCAGAAACAATTCATTTATATCACAGTGCATGAAAAACTATATCGTGAACAAAACCATAGCATTTTATATATAAATAGGTCCAAAGAAAAGGATTACAGTACAGTAATAACCCTCAGGCGAATTTCACACAGACATTTTAAAAGCCCCACATTCCTAAAATGCACCAGTTTCACTCTTCCAAGGAAAACCCATTAAGGGGAATTTTAACAAATTACAATGTCGGCATGAAGCCGTAAATGAGAATATCAAGGGAGCCTGAACTAGATTTTATCTTGCACGGCATGCTAAACAAGTATCAGACTAAACCCTGAGATTGAAAGCTACACAAAAAGCGTGTTGTCTAAGATCTTGACGAGAGCCGGTACCTGTAGGGTGCATGCCGGAAGTTTAGTATGTCGCTACAGCAAACCAGTGTAAGTAAGCTACAGGTAATTGCGAGTTGGGAGGGAACCAGGTAGTACCTGTTAAAATGAAAAGAACAAAAATGCAGTTAGCGGAACCGAAAACCCTCATGAAACAAGAAAAACTCTAAATCATAAGCCGCAGGAAGGGTTACCAAATACTAAGGTTAGATAAAAACAAAAGTAAAGTACCTGTCAAGGAATGCAGAACTTGTGGGCGCTTCGGCTGAGCACCAGTCCATCACAGATGCAAAATGACCAAAATCCAAGAAGAACGAGGTTATTCTCAGGCAAAGCCTCTCAGAAACATATATTCCTAGAGGAAGGGCGTAACCCTCAGAGGTTCAGGAGACATTAAATTTCCTTGGCAAAGTTCCTCACCGGAACCCCAACCTATTCCTCGCAATAACAAATAGAAATGGCAGTAAAACTCTTTAAACCAACAGAATTGCAGATAAGTCGAACAAACTGAGGAAATTGCAGATAACTCGAACAAACTGAGAAAATTGCAGATAACTCGAACAAACTGAGAAAATTGCAGAGCACTCGTATAACTGATAAAACTGCGGAGATATCTGAAACGGGTGAGTTACCTGCACTGAAGAAGTTAATACTTTGGTCGCAGCGTTACGCCGTGGACAAGTATGGCGTTGAACGAAACCGGCAACAAAACTGGCGGAGCTGCGCTACCTCCAGAACCTCTCTGCGAGGGGAACGACAATGAGCCAGAACGGTTAGGGCGCCGGGGGGTCATTGCAAACCCTAGGCCCCGGAACCGTAGATCTCATGCCATCGGACGTTGGAGGATAAGCCAGGTGTCAGACCGATGGGGCCGACCGGACTACCCATTAATTCATACGAACCAAATCCCAAGATTTACCATTGACATTAAAACGCAATGAATATCAATCAACCGACTTATAAATTGTAAAGAGTTGCATAATTAATTCGAATCGATTTGTAATATATGGTTTTCACGGTGGACAAATCACAGTACATTAGGATTATAATACAGTACTGTTAAACTATGCCAATCATACGATAATCCATTTCATTATTGTTTGAAATTTGCACATTGGTAAATTTTTTTTTATCATAGTAAGTTTGTCTTATGGTAAGTGTTACAAGTGGTATCAGAGCAGAGTTACAACTCTGGAGCCCTAATGGGCCAACTAACGTTAAAAATCTTTTATGTTACCCTGCACAGTCGGATAGTTAGTTGGAAGTGCAGATGAGAAGGACACCTACATCATCACAATCATTACAGCGGAACATCGGGGAGATGCAGCCTCTACCAGAGGGAAACCCTGAAATGTGGGTCCAGCTGGGAATAGAACAACATCAGAGGTCTAATAGACTGATGGAGTAACAACAACATCAGACCCGCATCCTGCTACATACAGTACAACAGCTGCAGGAAGAGATGGAGAGGGTACGGCAGGAAAATGCTAGAATGATGCAAGAGCAAGAAAGGATTTTGAAAAGCCTTTCTGACAAACAGAATCAGAGAAATGAGAATCCCAGTGCTGGCAGAGAATTCCAGGAAAGGGACGATCAGCGAACGGGTGAACAGGATATGAACCACGGAGGAAAAAGTATATCGCAGCGGAGTAATTCTCACAGAAATTTTAACGAGGCTAAATCTGAAAATGAAAATGAACGGAAAGACAATAAAAAGCAGAAGGTGGAGTTACACGGAGAATTCAGAAAGATAAAGCCACCTACGTTCGATGGAGAAAAGGAGGAGGTGGCAGAAGCATGGCTGATTAACATGAACAAATATTTCTAGGTGTATGACTATGACAGTGGGCTTAAGGCACGGCTGGCTATTTATCAGTTGAAGGACAAAGCCACCTTATGGTGGGAAGAAGTGAAGAATATATGGGGATTTGAGGATCAAGACGTGACATGGGAAAAATTTCAACAGCACTTTAAGGATAAGTATCTCACTGAGCGTTTCTATGATGAAAAAGCCCGAGAATTTCATGACTTAAGGCTGGGACAGCTGACCATGGACGAGTTCGTTACCAAGTTTACTGCATTATTGCGTTATGTACCCTACTTAAGAGAAGAAAAGGCCAAGGTTCAAAGATTTCTGAGCAGCCTACCTGCCCATATGAAGGAGCGTATCGAATTCGAGAATCCCAAAACAATGGATGACGCTATTAGGAAAGCAAGGCTGTGTTACCAGCAAGCAAAGAATAAGATGGATTCCGGAAAAGGATGGCAACCAAGGAAGGATAACAGAAATAATGCTGGTTCAAAAAGGGGAAAAACCAGTAATTTCCGGAATACTGCAAGAAATTCAATCAATAAACAATTCGGTAGGAATCATCAGCGGGTTAGATGGCCTGGGGAAGATAAAACAGTGGAAGCTTCAAGTAAACCTGAGCAGCCACAAAATCAGAGGCCACCTCTGCAGTGTTGGGGCTGCGGAGCAGCTCATTATTATCGAGATTGCCCGCAGCGTAATAAAACTGAGACAGCAAATAATCTGCAAGAGGCCTCTACTGTGGGAGATGTTGCTCGGAGTATACCCAGAATAAATGCTGCACTGGAGGACCGGCAAGCAGATTTTCAGCCTACCATGATAGAACTGGAAGGTAAATTGCTAACCCAAACTGTTTCTGTTTTAGTAGACCCAGGGGCGAGTCTAAGTTATATAAGTCCTAAACTAGTGGAAGTCTGTAAACTACCAAGTCAAAAGTTTAAGAAAACCTGGTTGGTCCAGTTAGCCACAGGAGCTAAAAGAAAGGTTAGTGCCAAGATACCAGAATGCGCATTGCAAATTGGCGGACAGTAGCTGGTAGTTCATTTAAATATTTTGCCTTTGGGGTCTTATGATATTTTATTGGGCATGGACTGGTTGGAGAAGCATTGGACTCTTATAGACTGTAAGGAAAAGATAGTTTACTGCAGGGATCATAATGGTACTCGTCAAGAAATTCAAGGCATAAAGAAGCCTGTGAATCTGCGTCCAATTACAGCTTCCCAGATGGGGAAATGTATAAGGAAGGGATGCCAACTGTATGCTATTCAAGTTGGATTAACTGAGTCTAAAAATAAAGCAGCTGCAGTAGAAAACATACCGGTAGTCCAGGAATTTAAAGACATATTTCCTGAAGAAATACCAGGTTTACCATCGAAAAGAGAAGTTGATTTTACAATAGAGCTGCTGCCAGGAGCCTCGCCAGTCTCTCGGACTCCTTACCGTATGAGTGTACCAGAACTGACTGAACTTAAAATGCAGCTTCAGGAATTGCTGGATAAGGGGTATATTCGACCCAGTGTGTCACCCTGGGGAGCACCCGTATTGTTTGTTAAAAAGAGGATGGAACCATGCGTATGTGCATGGATTACCGGCAGTTAAATAAGCTGACTGTTAAGAACCGGTATCCTCTACCTCGTGTTGATGACTTGTTCGATCAGGTGAGGGGGGCCATGGTATTATCAAAGATAGATTTGCGATCTGGTTATCACCAGATTCGGATTAAAGATGAAGATATCCATAAAACTACTTTCCGTACAAGGTATGGCCACTACGAATTCGTGGTATTACCTTTTGGATTAACTAATGCGCCAGCCACCTTTATGAGGCTGATGCATAGTGTATTTCATCCTTATTTGGACAACTTTGTGCTAATTTTTATCGATGATATACTGATTTATTCCAAGGATGCAGAAGAGCATAAGGCACACTTGCGCATGGTGCTGGAGATGCTTAGGAAGCACCAACTATATGCGAAATTCAGCAAGTGTGACTTCTTTAAAACAGAAATACAGTATCTTGGGCATGTAATATCGGAAAAAGGCATAGCTGTAGATCCGGAGAAAATCAAGACTATTATGGAGTGGAAAGTGCCACAGAATGTGGCAGATATACGATCTTTCATGGGTCTCGCTGGTTATTACCGGCGATTTATAAAAGGATTCTCAAAGATAGCTTTTCCTATTACCTCCTTGCAGAGGAAAGGAAAAATATTTCAGTGGACTAAAGAATGCCAGAGTAGTTTTGAAAGATTAAAGCAATTGCTGACCACAGCACCTGTGTTAAGTGTGGCAGATCCGAGTAAAGAATTCGAGGTTTGTACAGATGCATGCAAGGAAGGTGTTGGGGATGTTTTATCACAAGAGGGAAAGGTAGTTGCGTACGAATCCCGCAAGTTAAAAGATCATGAGCAGCGGTATTCAGCCTATGATCTAGAGCTGACCGCAGTTGTGCACGCACTCAGGGTGTGGAGACATTATTTACTTGGAAAGAAATTTGTTTTAAAAACAGACCATAGCAGCCTAACCAGTTATTTTAAACAAACTAACTTAAACTCCCGACAAGCAAGGTGGAATGCTTTTTTGAGTGAGTTTTAAATTGATCTGCAGCACGTGAAAGGAAAAGAGAATAGAGTTGCGGATGCGTTAAGCAGAAAGGTGCATAGCATTTATGAGCTATACGTTAATCAGGTGGAAACCAGATTTCTAGATCAAATCAGGGAAGAAGCAGATAAGGATCCAGAGTATAAATACTTGTGGCAGCAAGTCCAAAACTCTAAAGAGCAAGGGGAATACGAAATCAACCAGGAAGGGTTGTTGGTTTTTAAGAAGAAGATAGTCATTCCAAATAGAGTGGGATTGAAGACTATGATACTGGATGAATATCACAGAAGCAATTACGCTGGTCATCCGGGATATCAGAAGATGCTGACAGCCATCAGGAAGGATTACTGTTGGCCGGGCATGAGGAAGGAAATAGCAAGCTATTTAACCAAATGTTTGGAATGCCAGCAAGTAAAAGTGGAGCATCGGCATCCAGCTGGATTAATGCAACCTATACCCGTTCCTGAGTGGAAGTGGGAGGTGATTTCATTAGACTTTATTACCGGGTTACCAAAGTCAAAAAGAGGTAATGATTCCATAATGGTAGTTGTGGATAGATTAAGTAGGTCAGCGCATTTTATACCTGTTCAGTCCACCTATAAGACGGTACAAATAGCAGATTTATTTATGCGTGAGATCTTAAGACTCCATGGCATACCTAAGACTGTCATTTCAGACAGGGATGTAAAATTTACATCAGCCTTCTGGAAGACATTGTTTACAGGCCTAGGAACTCAAGTACATTTTAGTACTGCATACCACCCGCAAACGGATGGCCAGACAGAGAGGGTGAACCAGATTCTGGAAGACATGCTGAGAATGTATGTCATGCAGCAACCAGTTAAGTGGGAAGAATATCTACACTTGATAGAGTTCGCTTACAATAATGGCTACCAGGAATCCTTAAAGATGAGTCCGTTCGAGGCACTGTACGGTCGACAGTGCAGGACTCCCATTAACTGGAGCAGCCCAGAGAATAAGCTCATGTTAGGACCAGACATGCTAGCAGAGATGGAGGCTGAGGTGAGAAAGATTGGACAGAATTTGAAGGCGGCACAAGACAGGCAGAAGGTGTATGCAGATAAGAAAAGGTCTTACCGTGAATATGCAGTTGGAGATCATGTTTATGTTAGGATCAAACCAAAGAAAATCACCTTAAGATGGGCATCGTGTGCAAAACTAGCACCCCGATTCTGCGGTCCTTTTCAGATTCTGGAGAGAGTGGGACCAGTGGCGTATCGTTTAGCCTTACCTAGTCATATTCGGGTGCATAATTTTTTTCATGTATCGTTACTGAAACGATATGTCCATGATACCCGGCATATTATTCATTGGCAGAACATACAGGTAGTGGGTGAGTGAGCTTGTCAAATAATGAATGCAAAATTATGGCTCATTTAATTAACATAAGTTCATTTTTTGCAGGTAGAACCAGACGGGGAGTTTCTGGTCGAGCCACACAGTATAATCGACCGGAGGGAAATCATGCTCCGGAAACGAGCCATCGCCCAGGTTAAAGTGCAATGGAAGCACTTTGGGCCTGAGGAGGCTACCTGGGAAGACATAAGTTTTGTTCGGGAAGCTTATCCACGACTTTTTACTGAACTGGAGTAATAACACCGAAGACGGTGTTCTCCTCCAGAGGGGGAAAACTGTAACCATTGGTTTAGTGGAACGAATGGTTAGACTATTTTGTTTAAAACAAATTAAGATTTATGTTTATTTCAGTTAGATTAATAGAACAAAATTACATTTCACATTTATAAAATTTACTGTGAATTAGTTTCATGGGTAACACTGATGGTAAAAGTAAAAATGTAAACCAAGATCTGGGTTAGTTGGAAAAACAGTTCCCACAGTTACCCTGGAGCTCTGGATAAAAGGGAAATCCAAGAGAGAAGGAGGGGTTGGATCTGTGGAGGAAGGAGGAGAACTCTGTGAAGCTGAAAAGATGTTCAGAACAGAGAGTATACTGGGTTGGAGATTGGACCGGTTGTCCCGTGATCTCCCCAGTACTTCCTGGTTTTTCCTCTCCCTATGATGGAAGAACTGGACCGGATTGTCCTATGTTTCTGTCCAGTACTCTGATGATTCAGAGCCAGACTTGATGCACGGGGGGAGCTGCGTGACTAGATGTCAGCTCAAGGACGGGAGGCACAGTATCACCATCAGTTCGATTTTTGAAAACAGATGAGTAAACGAATTTGTAGTAGTCAAATGATTCAGTTTGTTATGATTATGGACTTAATATCTGAATTACCATTGTTAGAAAATCTACTTCTGATAGCACAGAAAATGTTACCTGTATTTCTATATTTTTCTGTTAAAAGAATTGGTAGTAGTCAAATGATTCAGTTTGCTATGATTTTGGACTTAATATCTGAATTACCCTTGTTAGAAAATCTACTTCTGATAGCACGGAAAATGTTACTTGTATTTCTATACTATCTCTGTTAATTATTAACCTAGGAACGCTGGGAAAACAATGTTAATGATTATGTTTGCATTCCACAGAGGAAATACACAGAAAACAAAAGAATGGTGAACGTCTAGAACCTCTTCCTTCTTACGATAATTTGACATGCACAGTGTAGTTTTATATCTGTGGTAGAGAAGTAAATTAATAGAACTTGAGAACTAAAATCAATAGAATTTTAGGACTAAAGAGTAGTAATGATTCTTTTTCCACCAGTAGGACTGCTCAGTAAACAAAATGGAGAGATTATACACACAGGCAGCGTGAAGGAAGAGAACTGTGAAACCCTCGGACCGAAGATTCAGAACAGAGGGTTTTGTCGTTCTCTACCATAAAAGAACGCGGACATAATTGCGGTCCGGACGCCTGGCAGAGCAGAGAGACATTCTAGAATAATAAGCAGTAAGGAATGAGAATCTCTGAATTCTATCAATCCGAGAAATAGTAAACCCTCGACATTTAACAACAATCTCATAAGCAAGGTTCAGATAGACCAGAGAACGAAGCATAGAGCAGAAACAATTCATTTATATCACAGTGCATGAAAAACTATATCGTGAACAAAACCATAGCATTTTATATATAAATAGGTCCAAAGAAAAGGATTACAGTACAGTAATAACCCTCAGGCGAATTTCACACAGACATTTTAAAAACCCCACATTCCTAAAATGCACCAGTTTCACTCTTCCAAGGAAAACCCATTAAGGGGAAGTTTAACAAATTACAATGTCGGCATGAAGCCGTAAATGAGAATATCAAGGGAGCCTGAACTAGATTTTATCCTGCACGGCATGCTAAACAAGTATCAGACTAAACCCTGAGATTGAAAGCTACACAAAAAGCGTGTTGTCTAAGATCTTGACGAGAGCCGGTACCTGTAGGGTGCATGCCGGAAGTTTAGTATGTCGCTACAGCAAACCAGTGTAAGTAAGCTATAGGTAATTGCGAGTTGGGCGGGAACCAGGTAGTACCTGTTAAAATGAAAAGAACAAAAATGCAGTTAGCGGAACCGAAAACCCTCATGAAACAAGAAAAACTCTAAATCATAAGCCGCAGGAAGGGGTACCAAATACTAAGGTTAGATAAAAACAAAAGTAAAGTACCTGTCAAGGAATGCAGAACTTGTGGGCGCTTCGGCTGAGCACCGGTCCATCACTGATACAAAATGACCAAAATCAAAGGGAACGAGGTTAATTCTTAGGCAAAACCTCTCAGAAGCTTAGATTCCTAGAGGAGGGGCGTATCCCTCAGGGTTTCAGCAGACATTAAACTTTTTGGCTAAGTTCCTCACCGGAACCCCAACCCTGTTCCTCGAATAACAATTAGAATTTGCAGTGAAACTCTTATAACCGACAGAATTGCAGATAAGTCGAACAAACTGAGGAAATTGCAGATAACTCGAACAAACTGAGAAAATTGCAGATAACTCGAACAAACTGAGAAAATTGCAGAGCACTCGTATAACTGATAAAACTGCGGAGATATCTTAAACGGGTGAGTTACCTGCACTGAAGAAGTTAATACTTTGGTCGCAGCGTTACGCCGTGGACAAGTATGGCGTTGAACGAAACCGGCAACAAAACTGGCGGAGCTGCGCTACCTCCAGAACCTCTCTGCGAGGGGAACGACAATGAGCCAGAACGGTTAGGGCGCCGGGGGGTCATTGCAAACCCTAGGCCCCGGAACCGTAGATCTCATGCCATCGGACGTTGGAGGATAAGCCAGGTGTCGGACCGATGGGGCCGACCGGACTACCCATTAATTCATACAAACCAAATCCCAAGATTCATCATTGACATTAAAACGCAATGAATATCAATCAACCGACTTATAAATTGTAAAGAGTTGCATAATTAATTTGAATCGATTTGTAATATATGGTTTTCACGGTGGACAAATCACAGTACATTAGGATTATAATATAGTACTGTTAAACTATGCCAATCATACGATAATCCATTTCATTATTGTTTGAAATTTGCACATTGGTAAATTTGTCTATAACTTGATGTTGTAGACAATGGTAGCACACTGCCGAAAAGGAATTCTTGAGTTGTTTGGCCGGTGTAATTCGAAAATGAACTCTATGTGGTCATTGAAAGCCCCGGGGTTAGTGAAATCCTTCGTTGAACTTGGGGTGGTTATAGAATGTCATAGGTTGGACTTGTTATCGTCTCAATCAAGTAAATATTGTTCCGGGGGGGGGGGGGTTCTGGTAGACGATACCATTTCTCAAAGGTTAGGTTGATAATTATTTTGAAGGCTCAATTACTGGAAAATAGATAAGTACAATAATTAAATGGATTGTCTTATATGGTTAATTTTTGTTATATCAAAAGTTGTTTTATTTAAAATTGATAATGTGAAATTTATAGAAGCTATTTTGAATTTTTTAGGTTAGTCCAATGAAAATAATAGATGCATATAGATCAACCTAAAACAATTCTAGTTCTCTGGTAAATAGGTCTCGAAGGTATATGGCAAGTCGGTATATGGCAAGTCCCATAGACATGTCTCAATGACCTTCTAGACTGCATATATAACACAGTGGGGTCTGTGATTAAATGTAAACCCTAGCGTCTTATAGGTAAATAGTATTGATAAATGAATTTAATATAATATTATATAAAATAAAGATGAAGTTTTATTCTAAAAAAAGTTGAACTGAGTTCAAGTTTTAAGTCTTTAAACAATTGAAAAGAAAAAAAAAGAACATAATAGATAGGCTAGGAATCATATTGGGGTAGATAAAAAAATGGGGCATATAAGTTTTAAATACATTCGATCAACATTTTTCATATCCATTGTATCTAAAATATAGATAAGTGTCGAATTTAATTCAAACACGAATTCACACATGGAAAAACCAGAGAATTATATATATATATATATATATATATATATATATATATATTACGAATCAGATAACTACAAAACGGCTGTGGGCCATAAGAAACTATCCATATTTTCTTGTACAATTGAAAACCTGATTCAAAATAGAGCATAGAATGTCTCAAAAGAAGGATAAACCATTAATAAAAGTAAAATACGTTTATACATTGGACAGTGAGATAATAATAAAATATGAAGACAAGATAATCCTCAAGGCCCCATGGAGGACAACAAAAGTCTGTTAACGTAGATCACACAAAATAGGAACATAAACCTGAATGGTGTCGTGAAGTTTAACTTAAAACCCTACTCTCATATTCAGCTTCGAAGAACCTGGCGCAACATACAAATTGAAGAGGGATTTTATTAAAACATGGAAGCACTGTGTAAGAGAATCAAAAGTGGTCATTCGAAGCCAAATATCTGTTCTTAAGAATGGGAATCTAAAATGTGCATTTTCCAAGCAATAATCTTGTAAGAAGTTATGCTAATGACATGGAATTATTCCTAGAAATTGAAGATAGGGTTTTTTTCTTTACCTGTAACTACTACCTTGAGGATGATTGTAACCTTTCTGACCTTGCATAAAAACAAGTGAATCGGAGTCATTGAGAGAAATATGTACATAGAATGAAAAGAGGAGTGTAATAGATTTAGAACCATTGGAAGCAAAATTACCTTTCAAACTCGGGATCATGGCATACTGTAAATGTTGGAGCACATGAAGGGCTTCTCTTCAAGCATTGAGCTCTTCAAGAGAAATGCATCGAATAGTCCATGTCGTGATTCAACTCGAGAAGTTTAACCTGTAATGCAAGAAATTAAGTAGAGGGAATCATATCGAGGCAACGACAAATAAATTAAAGTGAAATATAATAAAAAACTACGCTTGAAACAAGAATGTGAAGGAATATAAAACCTACCTGGCGATGGAAAAATCACCATGAACCAAGGTAATGTATGAGAAGTAAGATTTATGTTGTAGATCTTTCTCTCATGAGAAAAAGGGTCCAACTGAGATGGAGCAGTGCCATGGGAGGGAAGGTAGCTACTCCCATAACTTCCATACCTCATCTACCACCGTAGATCCAAACCCTAGGCACTAGAATCGTTGATATGAATCGTATCACTAACCCCAAGGTGGAGCCAATCTCGAGGGAGCGTAGTCCTATATACCTATACACATCTAGAGTGTTTGGAGGGATAATTCACACAACATTAATATGATTATTTGGTCGTCAAACCTCACAGACTCAGTTTGAATTAAACTATTAGATGCAGCATGAGAAAATTAATCTTCCATGGTAATGGCGCTAGGTATTGTTTTTCCTAATATTTATTTAATACATAATAAAGAGATTAAAACCAGAAGCTATTATAGAGGGAAGAATTACACATGCGACCATATATGAATATATATGAATCAAGATCCCAAACAATGTTCATAACTAGTCGAGAGAGATCATGAGTAAGCTAGTAATGAACATCATAAGGAATAAAAGTACAAAGATTCATCTTTACATTAAATAAAAAAGGAAACTTTAGAAGCCATGTGATTTTAGAAAGAATGTTAATTCACATTTGCAGGTTATTTAACGATAAATGTAAATAAAAAAAATAAAAGTGATAAAGAGTTATGTTACTAGTGGTATCATAGCCACAAGTTACAATAGTGTGTTTTATGATACTCACTACAACTAAAAATAACATATTAAAATATTCGTATCAAATGAGGAACCAAGTAAATTTCTACGTTATAGAGCAGAGGAAAGGAGATGTGAAAGAACCCTTAACTTAAGTTAAATTTCAATAAGTTAAGTTAAGTTATAAAAGTTATAAAAATAATAATTGAATTATTGTTGGGTATCCTTAATTACAAGAACTAATATGTGGGGCGACTAGGAGAAAACAATTGTTTAGAAGAATTATTTAACAACACATGTTAATTAATAAATCATATTTTGTGTCTGTTACATAGTGAGCAGAGAGAGAAGTTATGATCTGTAACGATTAGGAAGTACATGTGTATACAAATTAGGAGACATATACAAGTGTAAATGAAGTAAATTAACATTTCTTATACTGATAAGAAATTATAAAACATTAGATAAGTATGTTTAAGAGAATGGGAAAGGTGTTGCAGATGAAATCACCCTGAAAAATTTAGGATTATCTGCATGATGGTTCCCTGTTTATAGTTGTGAGACCCTTTTGTTAATTTTGAACAAAATATATTTTGAAACATAATTTATAAGATCGATATTCATAAAGATGTCTTGTATTAAACATCTCGTATATATTTTCAAGGAAGGAGACATGCAGAAAAAGAAGGGGTAAAAGATATTATTGGTGCCAAAGTATTTAATATTTAATTGTTACATTAGATACATTTGGAAAATAAATACTTGATTGGTATAGACTACATCCTTACACATATACCTGATGTTGATTATGAACCTTGCTAAGAGAGTGAATTAACGGAATACTTGATAGTACAAAATAAATATCTGAATCATAACAAAAGAGTAACCTACTCTTGTATGGGAAACAAGCTAAAAAGGGGATAGAGGCTACAACAAAATTGTGAAGCACTCAAAATAATAAGTGCATTGTATGTTGTAAAAATATTTGGGAACCCATCGCAACAAAATAAATAAATAGATAATATACACAAAATAAAGTGTATATAGAAATTAGAAAAAATAATAAAAGGGATTGAGAACCTTGTAATACATAAATAAAAATATACAATGTATTGATATACCGAAGGAGTTCGTCTTGACATATTTAGTGATAACTTTTGTGAAATTTGAATGGAGATATAAAATGCTTTTAATTACAAAAATGCATGTATAAATATGAGTCAATTGGGTTTGTCTTGCGTGATTGGTAGGAATGGTTGGGAATCCTTTTCACCAAATTAAGCACTAGCAAGTGATATGATAGATATTGACAGTGATGATAATATACATTGAATAGAGTACACAACATTGTACCTGTAAGATAACAATAAAAGATAAAAAAATTATGTCAATACTATAATCGGGTATAAAGAAGTCCAATTCAGTAATATTTGGTTGGTATGAGTAAGATTGGATTTCATGACTGATAAAAAAAATGGTAACAAAATTAATGAACTTTCATACTCGAAGGTCTCTTCATGAAGGGAGACACAAAAAGACTCGTTATAATAGTAGAATAATTGGCACAAACCATCAACATGGATGATTACATATATGTTAATACCATTTGATAACATTTTAAAATCATAATGTTTCTTGTCTGTAGTGAGATATTTTTGCATATTACGATTATTAGATTTTTCAAAGAGAAATATTTTTGACCTCAAGTAAAATAAATTGCAAGAATCAATATTTCGATAATTGGAACTTTAGTATATGTTAGTTGAATGATGAAGAATTCTTCCCAAGCTAGAATGAGTCAATAGTTAGGGGCATGATCAATGAAATTTCTTAAAAAAAAAAAAAAAAAAAATTCGAGTAATTGAAAATCGTATTAGAATTGTGAGATAAAATTATTATTTTAAAACCAATGAAATGAAGGTAACTTATGATAAACTATATAATAACTTGTGATGGAAAGCATATTAGTCTCAGAAATAGTGAACTAAGCAGTATATTTCAGAATTTTTGACATGATAATAATATCTTGGTTACTCAAAGACACCAAATAAACATGGAAGCACTTCGAAACAGTGTTTTTGATACTTAGAAAGATATTAAATTTACTCCAAATTTAGTAAGTACAAAGTGAGCAATATTAGAGTAAATTTAATGAATATGAAAATTTACTAGGAAGGGAATTCAATAGATCCTAAAATATAGAAAAAGGAGTACAAATAGTTTTTTAATTTCCTCTACCTAATGGAGGTAGAGGGCTCAATATTGTTGTGAGTTATAAACTCGTAACACCAAATCATGGAATGGTTCACTAATTAATCTATTTTATAACTGATTCATGATTGGAAAAGGTTAATTTTGATTGAAATAAATATTAAAAGAGAATTTTGATTGATTGTTATGATTATTAATTACAACACTGATATCTAAAGATTTGATCTAAGTTGGTGTGATAGGATAAAAAATAATAGATGCATGATAGATTCCATGGGACATTTAGCATACTCTATATTTCTGTGTGTGTGTGTGTGTGTGTGTGTGTGTGTGTGCATGCGTGCCAAATGATACAATTGTAACTATGAGGGAGAAACTCTTAAACTAGTCTTTGTTGGTCTCATGCTTTTTCTTTTAAAGTTTTGGAAAATATCATAAGTTGAAAAGGGAAAACATAGGAAAATATGTATATATATGTATGTTAGGTACACATGATATTGAATGTTTATATTAAATAATTTGAGGAGTATATTTCCATAACATGAATTGAAATATTGATAATGGATATAGATCAAATGTGATAAGTAATTAGAAGATAACTGAGTAGGGTATCCAAGGAAAATGTGGCATACAATCTTAAGAAAAATAAAATATTTGATAAAGAGAATGCTCGTAGGATATCTACACTAGTGTTACCTATGCCTATTATCATGTCATGTGCCAACATGGAAAGTGAAACATGCCACGAGTCAATGGTACTCCAGATAAGTACCTTAAAGAAATTCAATATGAATTTTATAGACATAAATCAAGTTTCGTCAAATGTTTTATTAAAATGAATATATTATTACATAGCTATTTGTACAGATAATCACACTAACATGATGTGCTAAGGAAATTGAAAGGCACAAATATGCAAGGGGGAAGGATCCCATAGATGTTGCATCTAATTAAAAGAAGGGGGGGTGTTGGGGAACATGTAACTTGTGGACACCTTAATCAATAATTTGTAGTATAGAGAGGGACGCAAAACACAAGAAGAGAGTTGTGAGAATCTCATAGGTGAGGTGTGTCAGAGAAGTATGGTTGTAGGATTTAGTGATTTAGTTTTTTTGTTATCTTTTGTTGATGTTAATCATCACCATACTACTTATGGTTGTGCCCTTAGATTCTCATAGTGATTTATTTTAATATTCTCCTATGATTTTGGTCTCAATGGTCTACTGGTGAAGGATCAAAAGGAAAATTATAAAATAAGGTAAACCAATTGAACTATAAAACCATTATCAAGACTTACACATGAAACAATCGACAAATTATTAAAGCAAACATGACTGGGTCCACTTGAAAAAAGGGAAATGATACTAGTGTTTGTCCTCGAATCCTAGTAATTTTTTGTTGTGCCATATTTCATATTATGAAATTATTATGTTGCCGAAAGAATAGATCATTGGTTGTGGACCATCATGGGGAAAAGGTAACGAAAATTTTCCATAAAAAAATGATAATGATAAAAAATATGATTACTGTGTGAGTGGTATAATAAGGTAATTAATTATTGTCATGAAAAGATTGCGAAGGAAAGACAATTGCTAGAATGTCCATTAGATAAAGGTGCATGATAATCTATTCCTGTCTATTACTAATAATGATATGATTATATTGATGAATCAATAAAATATGAACCTACACAAAGTTTCGAGTAGACGATCATATGTATGCAATGGTGTTATAGGTCAATTTGGGTGCCATTCCCAATGACCTAGTTAAATGGGCATCATCTTTAGGACCAACGATCAAGAGTCTATCATTCCCTATCATTTCAGTTTCTACATGCCCTAAGGCAAGAAACAAGACAAATCAAACAATAATTTCATCAAGCAAAGGTTTCCATGGTTTGAAGCTTATTATATAGCATATGAGAGCTCACTAACGTAGGCTCAAAGGGGCCTAAGTGCATTGCATATGCACATAGCCCCATGCAAGGCTGCTCTACAAAGCACTTCCTGACATTTATAGGTGCGTTGGTCACATTGGGAGCAAAATTCTCATTGTTCCAGAATCTCCACTTGGCCAACGCCTTTTAGAAGAGTTTACATGTGTCAAGCTTCAGATCCAAGTGTCCATTTGACATCTACATGACTGGAAACATGTATTTCCTATTATTGGAAAGTCATATATTGCAAAAAAACTTACAGTTCATCTATAAATTGAGCATAGTTCTAAGTGCTTGAGAAGAAAGAATTTGAGTAGAGAAATGCTGGAGAATTTTCAATTGAGAGCTAGATTTGTGAAGCTGCCGTTGGAGAGATTTATACTGTGATGAGGCTTGGGAACGTTGTTGGAAGGTCACTTCAAATCAGTCACTAGGTTGTAACCTCTCCTTTTATCATCAATAAAGAGTACTACTTACTTTTCCCTATATGAATCTGTATTGGCTTTGATTTTCCATATTGCAAGATCTTTGTTGATGTATATGGTTTATGCTTTACTGATTTAGCTAACTAGCATGAATAGATATCTATATTATTGCATGTCTTGCTATTTCAATGTTTTTTTCTTGCAGGAAGCATTCAGCCCACAAACCATTTGAATGTGAAGTTGCAACACAAGCAACAGAAGGAGCCATTTGGAAGCGACTAAAAAGGTAAGCCTCCAATCCTTTCTGTGTATCTATTCTGAGTTAGTAAAATTAGTCGTATAGTCTTTCACCTCTTTTTCTAGACTAGCACTTGTCTAGGGAAGCGTGATTTATCCGTAATTCACAATTCTGGCCCAACAAATTGGTGACTCCACTGGGGATAATTCCTCTTAGTTCTAGCTGTTTTAGCCTCTGATTTTTTTTTCTTATCCACCCAATAGTTGTTACGCATAAAGATTAAACCTTTTCAAAGCTTAATTTGCGAAGACAGTGAGCTAAATAGTAGTATTTTTCTTTGTATACTGCACCCAACACACCCTTAGACTCGACATAGTGCTTTGCAGAGCACTGTCTCCCTTCCTAGCCTGCGTTGTAGAGCACTCTCTCCCCTTGGAGACTATGTTGATTCCTGAAAGTACCCAAACTCCCTTGAATTTGAATTTGCAACTTGCTTCAGTTTTGTTTGCTGCTATGTTTTCAAAATTTTGATGCTCAATTCACCAGTGAATCTATATACTTCTTCCTCCTTTGGCTGAAAATTTGTTCAATGTTTGTTTAAAAAAGTTTTTCTTTATCATTTACAAGTTGATTTCAAAGTTATTTTTATGGTCACATTAAGAATCATTTGCTTTCGAAATAGGAAATTGTCGTAAAATCTTCATTTCCTTGATAGGAGAAATTGTTGTTGAAATCCTCATTTTTCCTTCAAAATAGAATTTGTTGTTTGTATTCCTCATTTCTCGAAAGTAAAAGGAATTTGATTTATTGATCTAGTGCACCTAGTTTCTTTTCTGCATTGATAACGTTAAGGAAACTAAAAAGAAAAACTCGCATTTGCATGTAGGATAGTGTGTGTTTTGCAAAAGGAACATTAGGAAATCTACATTTAATTTGTGCTCATTGATTTGTTTGTTCACAAATTATTTTCTCTCTTCCCTTAGTATCTAGTCTCTTCATTGAAAAAACTGAAAGTGAAAGTTTGTTTATCATTCTTAGCTTGCATTTTAGGAATTTCATACACATCATCATGGTGAACCTTTGAAAGGAAAATTGTTAAGCAATATCAACATAAAATTAATCTCAATTTACTTAAAAATGCATTAGAACCATAACAATAACATTTAGAAGGTCTAGTCTAGAGAAGTGTTCTGGCGTCGTAAAACATAGTAGCTGTCGTTAAATCGTCTGCGATACATTCCGAGTGTGATACCTCACTCCACATACGTAAGTATATCGTAGCTTTTCCATGTACTTTCGGGTATATCGGGCAGTGCTACAGTACGATAAGTATAAATGGGTGCTCTCACTATGCGGTTTCGCATCAGTCAACGCTAATATGGACTTGGGCCTCCACGTACCTTCGGGTATATTTGGGAGGAAAAATTTTAGCTACTATCCATCCATAGTGAACCAAGTTGGCCACCTTGAAATTGTGATACACCGAACACAACATTCGAGGATATTACCTACTCATACTTCTTAGTTTGCCAGGAGGTATTTTGCAGTTCACAGTTTCTTGGTAAACCTTTTTACCTAGCATTACCCTCTTTTTTTTTATTTGTTTTTTGGTTAAAATAAATCAGTAATCATGTAAGAACAAAATTATATCCCTCATCGCTCGCGTATATTAGCTTTAAGACCACCTTTATCCCCAGAAGTTACTTCTAGTAGGCGAAGGCGATCACGATCTGCTGAATCAAGTACAATTCGTACCTCTGGAGAAACATCATATTTTAAGCTAGAGTTAGCTCAAATTGTTTCCACACATCCCGGTTCATCTATTGTTGTCAAAACAGAGTCTTCACAGCTACCCGTGGTCACGATCCATGCAATCGCTGAGACCATACCTCATGGACTCGACGTTTTTCAATAAAAAATTGATTCAGATTTTGTCTCTTCTTTGCTAGAAAATTTGAATCCTGAAGTCGAACAACCGGAATTTGTTCCTACCTTGGCCACCCCAAAAATTTCTGTAGCCATTGAAACACCTATATCACACAGTCAACCGTCTGAAATATATTTTCAGCCTGACGGTGATGTTCTTCCTCCTGGTTTTATTGCGATTGAAGAAATCCCACAAGACGATACACCTTTAACTCCAACCCATTTTGGGGGGTACCTTTACCTATATGAGTCTTTTCCTCAATCATTTCCATCTGCTTTTGCTGATCCTATTCCCATTCAATCTCCTGTCGATTTTAGAGGGTATACATTTGGTCACACAACCATGTCTTAACCAACATATTCGTTTGGGTCTGTTGTTCCAATTACGTCAGCTCCTACCCTCGCTACTCCGTCGATGTTCACAACCTCACCAGAGTCATATTTTCACAGTGGCCCTTCGGTCCTAACAGGTTACAAATAATTGTCTGGCACTTTCTCTGGTGCATCTTCATGTTCATGGTGTTTGCCAATGCCATCATTTAGTGTTTTAACTAGTATTCCTATCATTAGTACTGAACGACTTGATTCATTACATACATCATCAAGGAAATATCAGGTCAGTCCTTTTGGTCAATTCCTTTAAGTACCATATCAGTTGGACTCCCAACATTTGGAGAAAATTATTTTCCTTCTTATTATCCTCATTATGATGGTGGGCAACCTTTGGTCACCCAATATGATATTACTCAGTCACTTTTTGGTCAAACTAATGTTCACATGAATTTTTGTCAATGGCAGCCCACTCCACCTATCCAACCACCAAATGTTGTACACTCGTATCAACCGGTTCAACCTGTTACACCCACCTCATTACCACTTTTTAATACATCTATACCGCTATTATAGAATCAAAATATTGTACATCAACCCTATCAGGCGGGTTCTTCGACTCAATATCATTAAATTCTGGGTCCACAGACTCAAAATCCTTTGGTTAATTTATAACAACATGTATCAAGAATCATTTATTCACAAGCTGGTGTACCATTTTATGGGATGTCACAAAAGAAACCTCATTATACATATCAACCAAATCCAACTTATACTAATTTGGGCTATAACATTGGTGGATAGACCCCTTGGCAACCACAAGAGAAAATGCCTCAAACTTCATTTCAACAAGTATCATATCCAAGTTTTGGTCAATAGAATTCTCAAGCGTTTTCTATGAAAAACAACCCATAGCTGGGTTACTAGCAACAAATTCCATATGATGGTGCTCAAAGGCATGTTTCCTAAGCGATTCCATCTTACCCTGGTTATGTTCAACCTAACCTTAATCGACAGTTGCGTCTTGTTGCAGCCTTGGAATTACCAGATTTAAACTGGTTAACCAATGATCCTATAAACTATGCTCCTTGGTGGTCGGCGTTACGTCACAAATTACCCTCTGATATTCCTAAATTCAATGGAAA
Source organism: Pinus albicaulis (assembly GCA_034641835.2). NCBI lineage: Eukaryota > Viridiplantae > Streptophyta > Pinopsida > Pinales > Pinaceae > Pinus > Pinus albicaulis. The sequence goes on from CM076569.1 coordinate 290,016,007, forward strand.
CCCTAGAGAAGATCCGTCGACTCATGTCATGACTTATCATTTATGGTGTTCATCAAATTCCCTGAATGATGATTCTGTTCGACTACGTCTTTTCCAGCGTACACTCAATAGGTCCAGCTGCTAAATGGTAGATTGAGTTACCTAGAGCTTCTTTTGACAATTTCACTGCTTTAAATATTGTCTTTTTGACCCATTTCCAGTTACCGATCAGATACAAAACTAGAACGAAACTCTTGACCAAATTCAAATAGAATAATGCTACTCACATTTCTGATCATATTCATGAGTGGCGTCGTCGTCAACAAATGGTTAAGAAATTTGTTCTCAAACAACTCCTTGCTGAATGGTTCATTAAATCCTTGTTACTATCTATAACTGAGGATGTGGCTAAAGGTGGCGTCATCACAGAAGAGCAAGTTATCGCTCGTGCCCAATATTTAGACTTGATTTATACTCAGTCCAACACGCTCTATGAAAATATTCCTAATTCCCCGCAATCTAATTTAAATGTTCCTCCTCAAATGAAGGACTCTCATGCCAAAGAAGGCTTGATAGGCAGTACAAACACACACAACGCTACTGCATTTGATCGTGCTCCTACTTCCAAAATTAATGCCATGTCATTTGACAAAGGAAAAAGTGACAAGCAACTAGGAGGTAAGAAAAAAGGGAAATCAAAGAAAAGAAAAATTCTAACCCGTAGGAAAGATCATCCGATCAACCGTCTGGACCACGAAAACCTCTTTATCCATGCATAATCTATAACGAGGAACATTTTTTTAGGGATTTTCCTCACCGTGTTGAAGTCTCAAAAATCATCAAGACTTCCCATGCATCAGCTGTGCTGACAGACCCATTCCAAATCTGGACACTAATTTGGTTGTTACGGATCTAGCTCCTAGTTCCCAAGTGTTAATTTTATCCACCACAAAACCTTCACAAGATATTTTGGTGTTGACACGGAATAAATATTATGGTAGTCCAGCCATTGATCAACCTAATACCTCGACAACAAATCCATCTAATGAATCAGTACCACCTACTGTTATTCGTGAATTGACAATTAAGCCACCAAATGGAGTAATTCATAAATCGACATATAATCCTCGAGCAAGAGTTGCACAAAATTATAATATAGTTGAAGATTTGGCTCAATCCCCTTCAGCTATGTCTACTCTTGAGGTATTGAAAAATTTTCCCTCCCAGAAGAAGGATTTATTGTCGGCCATTGGTGGAATTGATCTGACTAATTCTAAGCTTGTCGTTTTTAATCATACGGTTTATGTGCCGCAATTACCAGTAGAATTGACATTCTCCATACAAGTAAATGTTCTCAATCACCTTGTTCATTAGACTATTATTGATGAGGGATCATCTACGTGCATTATGTCTCTAAATTGTTCGAAGTCACTTCGCTCGCCACGATTATCACAATCATCAATGACGTTGAAGGCTTTTGATGGAAGAACATATAAACCTTGTGGTATTATCAATAACCTGCATGTTGAATTAGGGGGAAAAACAGTAAATATTGATGTCGAGGTTGTTGACAGACCCCTTGACTATAACATTTTACTTGGAAGGCCATGGGTATATGCAATGATTGCCATTGTTTCTACATACTTTAGAGTGATTGCCTTTCCATATAAAGGTACAATCAGAGTCATTAATCAATTATCCTTTTTTTCCTCTAATTCACAGGTAACTGGAAGCGTTGTGTTTGTCCACTTACCCCAACTAGAAATTCAGAACATTGGTGTAGGACTCTTAAAGAATTCCACTCTTATGGGAACCTTTGCATTACCACCGCCCACGACATAGGCAGAAATTGCAAGTATAGAGACCTGCTACATGATCTCTTCCACTCTATCTGGCTTAAGGGAGAGTACGGGTGATTCTAATATTTCTATGTTGGATGATGTCTTACCTCCCAGCCCTATTGAGCTGGCATAGCAACCAATCAATTTGGCTTCGGCGGAAAATACGAAATCAGTGTCACCAAGCATTTGGGTTGATTGTTCCTTAGATTTTGGTACTCCATCTGATCCATTTTCCCCAAAATTTTTGATAGATGAAAATATTTTGGAAGCTATGATGTTAGAAGGAGACCCATGGGAAGATTATAATCATCATTCCCATGTTCCTGATTATAAAGAAAACAATCTCAGTGAACTATATCACCCATCCATCAAAACTTTCTTTTCGAATTATTTACCGATTAATGCAATTGACTATGAGCAAAATTTATCAACTATCGAAGAAACGATTTCTATCAATATTTCAACCAAACCTGGCATTATAGAAAATATTCATGTCGGTGTATCTTGTTCTCCATCAGAAATTGATTCATATCGCTCTCTTTTTCGTGAATTTCGTGACGTATTTTCTTGGTCTTACGAGGAAACGCTAGGGATAGATACTAGTAGAGTTGAACACACTATTAAAATGTATCTTGATGTCAAATTGGTGCGCCAATGGCCTAGTCTTGTTCATCCAAAGAAATTCACTGCCATCAAGCACAATTTTCAACTATATTTAGATGATTTACCAGTGCATTCACGAAATCAGACTAATCATCCGATGTATTTGAGATCCATTTTCTTATGCTGCCAACACTACAAGAGACACCTCAATCCACATAAATGTATGTTTTGTGTTGGTTTTGGTCGATTACTCAGATTCTTAGTCTCAAAAGAAGGAATTTGAAGAGACCCACTAAAGGTTCAGGCCTTTCTTCATTTTCCTACACCATCAAACTTACTTCAGATAGAGAAACTTCAATGAAAGGGTAACTTCCTGAGAAGGTTCATTCGAAACTATGCCGAAATGGCTAAATGATTTACTTGATTATTGAAAAAGGGGGTTCCCTTCCACTGGGACCAAGTTGCGCAAGCTTCTTTTGATGTTCTCAAGGACCATCTTGTTCGAGCATCATTAATGTATCCTCCTAATTATCAAAATGATTATTTCCTTTATATCACTGCGACTGAAATGACCATCGCTATGGTTTTGGTCCAAGTATAATATGGAATTGACATCCGATCTATTATTTGAGTCGTAATCTCAATGATACGGAAGTTAAGTACTCGTACATGGAAAATCTTGCCTTGGCAGCTGTTTAAGCTGTCCAAATATTTCTCCATTATATCTTGCTCTGAAAAACAAAAATAGTTTCGAATTGCAACCCCATGACTTATATCTTATCACGTCAATTTTTGGGGGGAAAATATTCAAAATGGATTTTCATTTCGCAGGAATTTAATTTGGAATTCATCAAATCCAAGTCAAAGAAGTCTTTATTTTTGGTTGAGCTTCTTTGTGACCTTCCCTCTGATAGTACTGCTACTACGTCGGGACCATCTATTCCAAATGAGTCTTTTTTTCTGATTAGATCATCTGATCCTTGATATGGGGATTTCATCATTTATCTCCAAACCCAAACTTTTCGACCTAATACCTCTCGCTCTGATCAGCGACGTATTCAATACCAAGCCAAATATTATCTAATTGTTGACGATACTCTTTATCATCGTGGTGTCGATACCATTTTAAGGACGTGCCTCACTCATGAGGAGGCCAAAAAAGTGTTAAATGATTGTCATGCTGGGGCTTGTGGTGGAAACTTACCTGGATATGCTACCACGTAGAATATACTCCACGCCGGTTACTTTTGGCCTACTATTTTTCGAGATTTCATCCTCGCAGTCAGAAGTTGTCATGCATGCCATATTTTTTATCGTAAAATCTACAAACCGCCAGCGCCAATGCATCATGTTGTCTCTGCTGGACCATTTACGAAATAGGGTATTGACTTCATGACCTATAACCCTCCTTTGCTTGGGGGGCATGGTTATATTATTGTCATAGTCAATTATTTTACCGAATGGGCCGAAGCGATGCCTACATTCAACAACATAAGACAAACAATTGCATTGTTTTTCTTCAACTACGTTATTACACTGTTTGGGGTCCCACCATCTATAGTTACAGATCATGGGAAGCATTTTCGCAAATATGATTTCTAAATTGACTACCAAGTTAGGATTGTCGCATGATAATTATATTCCTTATTATCCACAATCAAAAGGACAAGTGTAGGTTTTAACCCTGAACATAAATTATCTACACATGAATCTTATAACAGAAAATAAACAATAGCGAGAGCATACAACATAAAATAGATAAACACAGAGATTTTCCCTTGGATCCCAAATCGGGACGACCAGCTTGATTTTTCATTATATTCCTTTTAGTGTTACAACACACATATATATACATGCCGAAGCATACATAAACCCCAATCCATGAACCCTGGATTAGAACATAACCATAGTTCCCTTGACCGGATCTACAAAAATACCAGGGGCCGAAAACCATCGTACCCCAATACCATGTGCAAAACCATGCACAAAACCATGGACGCGGACTACCCGCCGGAAATTAAGGACCAAAAAATTTTCACCGGTGCGCTGCCCCGCACCCCGACAAGGGGGGCTACTGGCCCCCCTGTGACCCCCCCATTGCGCCCTATGTGCTTAGTCGTGGAAAGAATATAACAGATACCGAACATCAAGTTGAGGCTATTAACAAAATTCTTAAACGAATGATAGGAGTTTGTAAAAGGAATTGGCACTTGATCCTGTACTCCGCTTTGTGCGCGTATCTAACCTCGGTGAGAAATGCAACCAGATTTACTCATTTTCAATTGGTGTATGTTCTGTAAGCTATCTTACCAATCCAATGCGAAAAATCATTTTTAAAGCTTGCAATAGACTTGTTACCTAACACCTCAGAAGAATAAGTGCGTCTCCTTAACCTCGTCCATCTTGATGAAATTCTTGTGAAGCCCAATTAACCAACGAAGCACATAAGAGACGTATAAAGGCGCAATACGACAAAAATGTCCAGCCTCACATCTACTAAGAGGGTGACTTGGTCCTTATTTATGACTAAGAAGCTAATGTAATAGGGACAGGGAAATTCGGGCCATTATGGCATGGCCCCTATATTTTCAAAAGGGTTCTTGCTAAGGGTGCCTATGAGTTAGTTGATTATGATGGGATTCCATTGGCACAACCTAGAAATGGGTTGTATCTTAAATGTTACTATGCTTAATCATGAGCGTAGTAATTTTTTGTATTATATTGTTTATATGCTATTGATTTGCATTCACTATCTTAATTTGTTTTTTGAGTTTTCTTGACGTTAGTAACCCACTTTACATTTCATAGAAGATTTCTGAATCTTCTAAACCATTTTTTGGATATGCTGATGGTGCTATTCGTAGTACGCATAATATATCCTTTGCATCATGGGGAATTTTTGCTCCGAACGACGAGTTAGTGAGTTTTCAATGGATTTGTATTGGTAGATCAACGAACAATATCATTGAGTATAGCACGTTGATAGAACTTCTATCTGATGCCATTTCATTTGGTATTAAATACATAATCATAAGGTTAGACTCACAACTTGTGGTATTACAACTTATTAGTGTTTATAATCTTATAAATCCAACACTTCTTAGATTGTTCCTAAGAGTTTGACTTTTGGAAAGACATTTTGATTTCATTCAATATCAACACATTTCCAGAAATTTGAACACTTTAACTGATTCATTAGCTAATCAAGTTTTAGACATACATTTGCGACATAGGTAAAGAAAACATTCACATCATTGAATAGGATTGCGCATTAAACATATGAAAAACTCTGAAATCATATAGATAGATAGTTATAGGTTTTTAAGAAATTTGTGCCCAAGACACAATGGTCGTATGACCTCAAAATGTATGCAAAATGTCACAACTAAACTAGTGGTGCTCATTATAACATGCTATAGATCTATCAATCCTACGGAGCAACCACATCCAACAGTTAGGAACCCCAATAGTGTGTCGTTGTAGTCGCATGGGAAGCTCTTCTATCTCAAAATCTAGAATCTTGAAGGTCAACCCCTATATGTGCTGTTGAAGCTCAGCCAGAGTCTCAACCATATCAAGGTCCTGAAGGACTTCTCTCTCGACAGCCCTCTCTCTGGTGCATCTGCTTCACGCTCTGGTTCCTCTACTAGTTGAACACGACCAATATCTTCATTACATCAAAAATTTTGTCTAGTATTGGAGAGAAATCTAAACACAAAAAAATTGTATAAAACTTAGAAAAATAAAAAAACAAGATCAAATCATTCTTACCTATTGCACCCCACTGAGCGCCTTCTGGTAATACTAAATCTGGATCTCCTCAGAAGTTGACACCTGCGTATGCGTACTCATCGATGGCGATGATATGTCACTGGAACTAGGCAAAGAATGTAGTAGAGAACACAATGGTCGATTGGCCTGCATGCCGACCCATGAGTTCTACCCATCTCTGCATTCGAGGATCTCTAGGACTAGATATATCCAATGTTACGTGCTATGGCTGCATCAGTGGAATCTGTTCCGAAGTGAAGGAGATAAGGATTGAACCATAACTGAAATATTTCTTCCTTCCTCCCTTTTCTTTATTCATTTGTTCCTTTATCTGAGATAGAATAGCTTCAGACCAGTTGAATATTGTTGGCTCTAAGCACTCTAGCGCATACTACATATACAACCTATTCGCTACATGTAGTGTAACGATGCCAACAAGTTTAGCGATCGTGAAAAGTATGGTTCTCAAAGGAAAATCCCTGACATCCCAAATGTTTATTTTTCCCTCTTTGTTAGGTTCTGCCCCTGGATAGCAATACTGCATAACATAATCCCTCACTGTCTCTCCTCCAACGGTAGACCCTGTGAGAGAAATGTGAAAACCTCTCCTCGAAAAACTTGTGAGAAAAAACACGTCCTCAATTGTTATGGGAACCACTTTGTTTTTATTGTGAAATTCCTCTATCACTGGATCCCAAGCTTGAACTAAGAATTCCAATATTTCTTATTGTTGCCTCACTCTAGAAAATTTGAAGTACTTAAGCAGTCCACAATCTCTTAGGGCTCTTACAATACCCATATCGTTCAAGGAAATCATATCTTGTTCTTCATGTTCTCTTTCCCTCCATGTAATCATCATTTTAATCTGATGGAAACCTGAAATTCAACCATAAGATCCATTAGATTCCATTCATTGCAAAAAAATATGAAAATTTTGGGCACAACTTGAAAATCAAAAACTTGAACTGCACCCAACACACTCCCTGGGCTGAGATCGTGCATTGCACATGCAGGTACCCTTCACTCTACCTACTATGCAATGCAGGTTTCGACATTCAGGGGTGTGTTTCCATTATTTTGGGCAGAATTTACCCTATGGACCTTATAACCATAAAAATATACAAATAATGGGAATGAAATGAATACCAAAAGGAAGAGGAGGTTCATGGTACTAACCTGGATCAAACGGCGATGAAATCCGTCCACAAAAATGACCGCAATCAACAACTGAAGTTCGGGGGCAAAATCAAGTTTAGAGCTCCAAAATGAAAATGGTAACTATGGAATGGTAAAAATGAATAGTGAAACCACTTTTTATAGTCATTTAATTGTTTGCAAGTTAAATTTATTGATATGGCACTACAAGAGGGGTGAAAATGGTCAGCATAAGCTCATTGGTGAGGGTCAAAAGAGCCTTTGTCACCAAAAACTGAACGTCACCAAAGGTGGTGTCACCGAAAGTATAGGTGTTGTGGTGACATTCAAGGTCCATCACCAATAATGATCTATAGTGATGAATAGTGATCGTCACCATTTCATATGAGAAATGGTGACGGAAAATAGCTTCTGTCACAAAAAAAGTGAACGTCACCAAAGGTCGCGTCGCCAAAATTATAGGTGTTGTGGTGACATTCAAGGTCCGTCACCAATAATTATTTATAGTGACGGATAGTGACCGTCACCATTTCATATGAGCAATGGTGATGGACAATAGCCTCCGTCACCAAATGTGGCATCGCTGAAAGTATGTGTTATGGTGACATTCAAGGTCCATCATGAATATTGATTATAATGAGGAATAGTGACCGTCACCATTTCATATGAACAACAACGATTTTTTGTGATGGACCTTTCATGGCCGTCACTATTGGTGCATATATATGGCTACGTTCATTGACCGTCACCATAAGCGCATTGGTGACATCAAGGTCCATCACGAATAATGACTATAATGACAAACAATGACCCTCACCATTTCATATAAACAACAACGATTTATGGTGACGGACCTTTAACGGTCGTCACTATTGATGCATATATATGGTGGGGTTTGTTGACCGTCACCATTTCATATTTTGGTGAGGGTTGAAAAATGTCACCATAAGTTCATTGGTGATGGTCAAAAGAGCATTCGTCACCAAAAACAGATCTTCGTCATTCCCTATATATGAATATTAGGGCACGATGGAATTGAACCACCAACCTCCTACTTGTAAAGCAGGTGCTCTTCCATTGAGCTAGCACCATTTAAAGAATTAGACTTTAAACTAGAAATTGCCCCTAAAATTGCAAAGATACACCAAAAGAATAAGAACCAGGAAAACCGAAAGAACTTAGTGTCCTTGCTCCTATTTTTATTCTACGACACTCTACAAAGTATGATCTTGATCTATGACATATTTGTGCCGAGTGGTTCTAATTTAATAGTAAATGTTATATTAGATAAAATAAATGAATAACTGAGAGGCCTTATGGGCTAAATTTTAATACTTACACCAAAATATCTTAATATTCAAGTCTATGGAACAACTCGTTCATAGTTCAAACTGAAGTAGATTTTAAATGGAAAGCCTAAAACCAGCTAATTAGTTTACAATTTAAAATTTTGGATATAAATTCTATTCAATTTATATGACAAGTTATGCCATAACTTTGAAACTAATTTCTTAGCTAAAAGACTTTCTTAAGTCAACAATGACAAAGAAAGATAGTCATGGCAAGCAAAATTCTCTTTTTTTTTCTAATGAGGGTGCATGTAACTTGATAAATTTTGTATGAGAGTATCAAACCATAAACAGTTTCACTAAAACATGGAAATGAAAATTTCTTGTTAACCAACAAAGTTTTAGTTGAATATATGAAAAGCATCGAGCTAAATGATATAATTAAACTAAAAGTAACTGTAAAAAAATGAAATTTCCATCATATACCATCTGGTTTGGTTAGTTCTTTAGAAAGAGAAAGTGCAATTTCATGATCCAGCTCCTCATCTTGATTATGTAACGGACCATCTTGAACAAAAATATCCACATACAACAATCAATGTTATTGTATTGGTAAGACTTTTGATATAATCTATCAAAGCATGTACCATGTAGGAGAATAACTGGTAGTTGAATTACTTCTCTACTCGCATGTACTACCTTTGGTAGTTGAATTACTTGGAAATAAAAATCCTTATTAGAAGATAACAAAAAGAAAAGCAGAAGCCTTTGAATATGGATGGCCATCTTGATCTTATAGAGTTATAATTGAATAATAAAGGACTAGGAATGCTGCAATGAAATATATGGATGGAGTGTAATAAAAATAATTTGGATAATTTAGGTTGCACATATCTTTTGTTGGGTGTGGAGCCTGATTATCTTGTTTACTTTGTATCACAGCATTGGACCCCTGTACCTTAAAAGGGGCCGCAACGCCGCCCGTAATTAATCGCTGCCGTGGGGGGTCTAGGGGGGGCAGCAGCGCTTTTCGGAGCCCCCCCTGGCGGGGGTTTTCGGGGCCAGCGCCCCTGAAGCTAAAAAAAGATGTAAAATTTCCTTGTAAAAGTATAGTAATTTCTAGTCAATCTTGGCCGTTCATTAGGCAAAGGATCTGACGGTAGAAATTATGTTTAGATTAGGGTTTTTTGCCCTAGAAGGCAACCCCTCATTTTTATGAGGGAATTGTATTGCGGATGTGCATTGTATGTGTGTATTCTCAGAGCGAGAAATAGAGAGGAATGTGAGAGATAACAGAGGATATTACAGTAGATATGTTGTAGGTTTTGTCTCTTCATTTTGCTGGATAATAGAAAGGAAGGACTGGCTGTTCGGGGTGGACGTAGCCCAAACAGGGTGAACCACGTATATCTGTGTCTCTCTGGTTTTATGTGTTTTGTGTGCTTGTATTTTCTGCATATTTTATGTGTTGCATTGCTATGTAATATTTAATTTTCTAACAACTGGTATCAGAGCCGAAGGTATATTTGGCTAATAAACTCGCAGGAAAAAAGGGTTCGTGGTTGGAGTGGGAGAAATGGCGGACGATGGTAAGTTTAGGGTTGAGAAATTTAACGACCAAAACTTCCTGCTGTGGAAGATGCAAATGGAAGGTTATCTGTATCATAAATATCTGTACCTACCATTGAGCGTAAAAACAAAGAAGCCAGCGGCCATGACAGACACGGAATGGAACATTCTCGATAGAAAGGCACTCAGAACAGTACGATTATGTCTTGCGGTGTCAGTCGCCTTCAATATTTCAAAGGAAAAAACAACAGATGGTTTGATGCAGACGTTGGCGAAACTATATGAAAAACCCTCGGCCTCAAACAAGGTATTTCTTATGAAACGACTATTTAATATGAATATGTCGGAAGGTGGCTCTGTTGCAGACCATTTAAATGAATTTAATACAGTTACCAGTCAGTTAAGTTCTGTAGGGGTAAACTTTGATGATGAATTTAGAGCTCTATTATTCTTGTGCTCATTACTAGAAAGCTGGAATGGTTTAGTTATGGCCATTATTAACTCTGTCTCTGGATCTAGTACTTTAAAGTTTGATGATGTTGTTGGTGCTATCCTTAGCGAGGAAATGCGATGGAAAATATCCAGTGAGACATCAGGTAATTCTCTGAGTGCAGAGTCTAGGGGAAGAAGAATGGAAAGAGGAAAGAGCTCGGGATATCACAGTAACTCAAGGAAAGGCAGATCCAAGTCCAGATCGGGGATAGTGTGCTAGAATTGCAAAAAGAAAGGACACCTAAAGAAAGACTGTAGATCTCGGAAGGAAAAACAAGGAGACACACAACAAGAAAACAATCATGAAGCAAATGTGATAGGTGATGTGTTACAAGATAATTTTATTCTTTCTTTCGAAAATGTTACTGATTCTTGGGTTGTAGATTCAGGGGCTTCATTCCATGCCACACTTGATAAGAAATATTTTCATGACTATGTTCAAGGAGATTTTGGACAAGTTCGTTTGGGTGATGATAAACCCTGTAAAATTGTTGGAATGGGTAAAGTTATTGTAAAACAACAGAATGGAAACCAATGGCTACTAAAGGAGGTAAGGCATGTTCCATATCTGAAGAAAAATCTGATTTCAAAAGGGCAGTTAGGTATTGAAGGTTGTGTGACAACTTTCACAGATAAAACTTGGAAGGTCACCAAAGGAGCGCTGGTAATAGAAAAAGGTGAAAAGGTTGGTACATTGTATTTATGCAATGGTATTTCTAACTCTGTTAATTCTTTAACTTCCAAAGGAGCAGATGTAGAATTATGCCATCATAGGCTTGGAAACATGAGTGAGAAGGGAATGAAGATTATTCACTCAAGAAATTTGTTGCAAGGTTTGAAGAATGTTGATTTGGATTTCTGTGAGAATTTCATTTATGGAAAAAAAAAGAGAGTCAGATTTCTCAGAGTTGGGAAAGAAAATAAGAGCGAAAAATTGGAGCTTGTGCATACATATGTATGGGGACCTGCTCAGGTATCATCTCTTGGTGGCTCTCGCTATTATGTTATGTTTATTGATGATGCAACTAGAAAAACTTGGATTTATTGTATTCAAAATAAATCTGATGTATTTGATACTTTCAAGAAATGGAAAGTGTTGTGTAACCAGCTCCAAAAATAGAAGAAAAGAGATATCAACTCCTTATAAATGAGCCACTTCGGGGGGGCAACCTCCAATACATTACATAAATAAACAATTCTTGGATGCTACAATTTACAAAACCTCCTTTCTATATATAGGAGTCCATGGGGCCATAATGTAATTCTAGTGGGCCACAATGTAATCCTATCCGACCTAACAATAATAATTTAAGGGCACAATAATAACAAAATGGGGGTTACAAGGGTACAATAATAACAATAAGGGGTTTACACTAACAATAATAAGGAGCTATACTAGTGATATAGGGACCTAACATGCCCCTCTCCTTCAAAAAAGTGTTGTCCTCAACACTTGAGTAGCTCCGGGTGCTTCTGTATAAAATTCTCATCCTCCCATGTAGAATCTTCAGTGGGTAAGTTCTTCCACTTGATGAGATACTCTGAAATTGATCGATTCCGTAGCTGTCGAGTTCTTGTTTCCATGACCGCTTCAGGCTCCAATATGATTTTTCCTTCCTCATCAAGTTCTGGCAATATTGTTTGAACTGGAAGATTTTCACCTATAACCTTCTTTAAGCATGAAACATGGAAAACTGGATGTACTCGCGAAGAAGCAGGAAGCTCCAATTTGTATGCCATAGTACCAATCCTTTGCAACACCTTGTAAGGACCATAGTACTTTGGCGATAATTTATTATCCTTCTTAGCTTGCTTGAGGGACATTTGTTTATATGGTTGTAGCCGTAAAATACCCAATCTCCTACATCAAAACTTCTCTCGCTGCGATGTTGATCTGCCTGTTGTTTCATTCGATTTTGTGCCAAATTCAGGTTATCCTTTAAGATTTGGAGAACTTCTTGCTGATGCTCGATGTGATCTTCCACTGCTTGAACCTTTTAATTTTCCCTTAAAGATGATGCGATCGATGGTGGATGATATCCATAAAGTGCCATAAATGGGGTCATTTTTGCTGCAGTATGGAAGGAAGTGTTATACCACCATTCAGCAAGAGGTAACCACTTGACCCATTGTGTTTGTTTATCAGATACAAAACAACTAAGATATCCTTCCAAACATTTATTTACTATCTCTATTTGACCATCAAATTGAGGATGATAAGATGAGCTATGAGCTAATTGAGTACCCAAACAAGAAAATAACTCCATCCAAAAATTTCCTGTAAAAATGGGATCTCTGTCGCTTACAATAACCCTTGGGCTTCCATGTAGCTTTTGAATTCTGTCCACAAATGTAGTAGCAACTGTACTTGCTTTAAATGGATGAGATAATGTACAAAAGTGTGCATACTTGGTAAGTCTATCAACCACCACCATGATGACATTCTTGCCTTCCGATTTTGGTAAACCTATGATAAAATCCATTGAAATCTCCTCCAAACGTTGACTTGGAATGGATAAAGGTTGTAGAAGTCCTGGGGTCTTAATTGTCTCCACTTTATTTTGCTGGCAAACCAAACATTCCACCACAAAATTTTGAATATTAGATTTAAGGCCATCCCCAAAAAAATCTTTCTTCACCATGTGGTAAGTTTTTAAAAATCCTGAGTGTCCTCCTAAAGGAGAAGTGTGCAATTCCAGAAGAATCTTTTGTTTTAGTTGGGAATTCTTACAAAGATATAAGCGATCTTTGTACTATAAGGAATCATTTTTCCAAATAAATGTATCAGATGTACTAGGATCTTGCTGCAACTTTTGAATGAGTGTCCATACATCTTTGTCCTTCTTCCATACATCTCTTGCTTCGGTTATCCAATCTGGTTGGATAATAGAAATGGCACAAAGCAATGCTTCCACCTCTTCATTCTTTCTTGAGAGTGCATCTGCAACAACATTAAGCTTTCTTTTTTTGTAGATTATTTCAAAGTCATAACCCAACATCTTTGTGACCCATTTTTGCTGCTCTTCTGAAGATTGTCTTTGTTCCAAAAAGTGTTTAAGACTATCATGATCAGTTTTTACCTTGAAGTGTCTTCCCATTAGGTAAGTTCGCCATTTCTTTAGTGCATGCAGTATTGCTAACATTTCCTTCTCATAAATAGGTTTCTGTGAATACTTTCCTTTGATTGGACGACTTTCAAAAGCAATGGGTCTTCCTTCCTGCATTAAAACTGCACCAATTCCATTTCCTGAGGCATCACATTCCACAAGAAAGGTTTTTGTGAAGTCTGGCATAGCTAAGACCGGTGCTAGGCACATTGCCTCTTTAAGATGTTCAAAGGCCTTAGTTGCTTCAGGAGTCCATGAAAATGCATCTTTCTTCAATAATGTTGTTAGAGGTGTTGCTATTCTCCCATAATTCTTAACAAACTTGTGATAATAGCCTGTTAACCCAAGAAATCCTCGCAACTTCTTTATTGTCTTGGGGACTTTCCATTCCTTAATGGCTTTAATTTTGTTAGGGTCTACTTTCACACCCTCGTGAGATATAATATGACCCAGATATTCCACCTCTTGTACTCCAAAGAAACATTTGGATGTTTTTGCATATAATTGTTTCTCCTGCAATAGTTTGAGCACCCCGTCAACATGTTCAACATGATCCTTCCAAGACCTGCTGCAGATTAGTATATCATCAAAAAATACTAGCACAAATTTTCTAAGGAAGGGTTTGAAAATGGAATTCATCAACCCTTGAAATGTAGAAGGTGCATTGGTAAGGCTGAAAGGCATGACCAAAAATTCATAATGACCCTCATGAGTTCGAAATGTTGTTTTTGGAATATCTTCAGTCTTCATTCTAATTTGATGATATCCTGAACGAAGATCCAAGTTGGTAAAATAAATTGCTCCATGTAATTCATCCAATAATTCATCAATCACAGGAATGGGAAATTTATCTTTAATGGTGAGCTTATTGAGTTCCCTATAATCTGGACACATTCGCCATGATCCATCCTTCTTGTGTACCAATACTACAGGAGCAGAGAAAGAACTTTGACTGGGTTGAATTATACCCGCCTCTAACATTTCTGCAATCATACGTTCAATTTCGCTCTTTTGGAAGTAAGGATATCTATAAGGCCTGATGTTTGGAGGAACACTTCCTGAATCAAATGAATAGCATGATCATGATCACGAATAGGTGGGAGTCCTTTGGGAGTTTCAAACACCTTGGAATGATTGTCCAAGACTTGTTGGAGATCTGCAGAAATAGATGATTTTGATGTTGAAACTTCTAGTGAGCATAATTGTGCAATTACGCCTCGTTGTTCTTTATTTAGAAGCTTTTTCATGACATTAGAGCTTATTATCCTTCCCGGCTTCCCTTCAATACCCCGTAATTCGACTTCCTTTCCTTCTGAAAAAAATTTCAAGAAAAGTTCTTGGAAATTAAAAGCTACCGTCCCCAAAGATTGTAACCATTGTACTCCTAGTACAACATCAACACCTCCCATAGGAATGGAAAGCATTGGACTAGTCAAAACATATTCCCCCATGGTTAGCTTGATATTATGGCATTTTCCAGAGCAATTTATAGTTCCTCCATTTGCAACCATCACTTGACATTCTGGTGCTGGGTATAGGAAACAATTTAATTCTTTGGCTACCTTACAATGAATAAAATTATGGGTGCTACCTGAATCAATCAACACTATTACCTTTCTCTTCTTGATTTGTCCTTTTATCTTGAGAGTTTGAGGAGTGGTAATTCCTGCCAGTGCATTACACGATATGGTCGGATTCATTTATTCCTCTTCTGGGGCTGGTTCCTGGTGTATATCCTCTTCTTGTTCATTTTCTTCTTCCTCTTCACAATCTATGTAAAATAATTTCTTCTCAGCACACTTATGACCTTTAGTGTATTTGCTATCACAACCGTAGCAAAGCCCTTTTGCTCTTTTTTCTTCCAATTTTTGTGGTGTCAACCTTGTAGGTTGTGGAAATCTAGGCATAGCAACACTTCCTTCTTTATAGAAGTGAGTGGTAGGCTTCCTTGTCGCCATAATTTTACATTCAATTTTTCTTGCCAACCCGAATGCCTTCTCCAATGAATCAGGTTCCAAAACGCGAACTTCATGTTGGATGTTATCCTTTAAAGTGCCTATGAAGAGATCAATCCTGTGTTCCTCTGGAATATCAGTTACCCTTATATTCAATTTTTGGAAGTCCTCAATGTGCTGCCCCACTAAACCCTTTTGCTTGAGATTTATCGATTGGCTAAAGAAGGTGTTGCTCTTTGTATCCTCATAATGTGCTATCATTTCCTCCGTAAAAATTGACCAAGTGACAATTTTTTTATAGGAGCAAAGCCATCGATACCATACAAATGTATTTTGTTCTAAATGTAAAGTTGCAATGCGTACCTTTTGTGTGTTTTGCACGTTATGGAGATCAAAATATTGCTCCATCTGTAGTATCCATGTTACAGGATCCTTTCCATCAAACTTCCTCATATCCATTTTTGGAATATGGTGGTTCTTCCCCCCAACATTAGAGTTTATGAAATCACGATTAACATTGATTTTGTTCTCATCATGAGGTTCTTATACTATCTTTTCACCATTAGGAAACATTTCTTGTATCAACTTTGTCAAACCTTCGATGTCTATTTTTAGATCATTCTTCATGTTTTCCATGTTGTATTTCATGTCATCCATCTTAGCTTCCATGCCAGCTTCCATGCCATCCATCTTAGCTTCCACGCCATCCATCTTAGCTTCCACACCTTTCTTCAAACCGTCCATCTTCACTTCCACGCCATCCATCTTAGCTTCCATGCCTTTCTTCAAACCATCCATCTTCACTTCCATGCCTTTCTTCAAAACTTCCATTTCATTTTTTGTTGCTCTTTGCAAGAGTGAAATTTGTTGCACTTGCTCTTGTAATTTTGATAGATCATGTTGCAATTCTTCATCTTCATGAGTCATGGTGGAGCCTTCTGAAGGCTTAATGGGTGTTGAATTATTTTTAGGTGCCATTTTAGAATCCAATATTGATACTTATTCTACAATATTCCCTTGGAATCAATTCAACTTGATTCTTCAAACAAGACTTATGCAATTCGGAAACAATTACACATCTTTTACTTGCTTTGAGGAGCTCGATATTGAAATTGAATTATCTCTGTAATTGAAAATCTTCAATATCTGAAATTCTGCCCTGTAGTATACCTCTGAAGCTTCTTTCAAATGCTACAGGTCTGATCTAATTTGGATTCCCCAAGACAAAGTTGTGTCCAATCTCCCACAATGACCTAATTTTGGACTGGTTCAGTAGAGCAAACTTGTAGGACTTGCCAAGTGTCACTGTTTCATCCTTTGTCTCTGAAATTGATATCCAAGAACCTAAAGTCCGTGTACTTGTGACCAATTTTTACGGCACTCAAATCCACTTCCCAGAGAGAGAGTTATTGAACTTTTCCCACGATCACCTCTTTGAGATGAAATTCAGGAGCCTGAAAAAGCACTACCTTCCATAGATCATATCTCCAAAAATATTGTGAACCAAGCTCTAAAATATTTTGATGACTTTCCTCAGGATTTCAACTTCGCACCATATGAATTTCAGATTCTGAACCTTCGTAGAAAAACATTTATAGCGAAAATGCCACGATGACCTATTTAGGAGCTTCAAAAAAGACCTAACTTCCACAGATGATATCTCCGAAAATATTGCGAACCAAGCTCTGAAATATTTAGACAATCTTCCTCAGGATTTTAGCTTTGCACCCTAAAAATTTCAGCTTCTGAAACTTCGTAGAAAAAAAGTTATAGAAAAAATGCCACGATGACCTGTTTGGAGCAGCGAAACCCTAGAATCCAAAGCTCTGATACCAAATGTTGTGTAACCAGCTCCAAAAATAGAAGAAAAGAGATATCAACGCCTTATAAATGAGCCACTTCAAGGGGGCAACCTCTAATACATTACATAAATGAACAATTCTTGGATGCTACAATTTACAAAACCTCCTTTCTATATATAGGAATCCATGGGGCCATAATGTAATCCTAGTGGGCCACAATGTAATCCTAGCCGACCTAACAATAATAATTTAAGGGCACAATAATAACAAAATGGGGGTTACAAGGGTACAATAATAACGATAAGGAGGTTACACTAAAAATAATAAGGGACTATACTAGTAATATAGGGACCTAACAGAAAGCTTTGGTTGAGATTGAGACAGGAAAGAAGTTGAAGTGTCTCAGATCAGACAATGGAGGTGAATATTGCAGCAAAAAGTTTGATAGGTACTGTTTAGAGCACAGAATTCGTAGAGAGAAGAAAGTTCCAAGAACACCACAAGCAAATGGTGTGTCAGAGAGGATGAACAGAACAATCATGGAGCGTGCAAGGTGCATGAGATTGCATGCAGGATTGCCTTTACAATTTTGGGCAGATGCTGTAGATACTGCGGTTTATCTAATAAATAGAGGGCCTTCAAGTTCCTTGGATGGTGGTATTCCAGAGGAAGCATGGACAGGTAAAAAGGTAAACTACTCTTTTTTAAATCCTTTTGGTTGTGAGACCTTTGTCCATATTAATAAAGAAAACAGAACAAATCTTGAGGAAAAATCAAAGAAATGTACCTTTATTGGATATGGTGCTAAGGATTTTGGTTATCACTTATATGATTATGAAAATCAAAAAATCATTAGGAGCAGAGATGTAATATTCGATGGAAAGGTGTTGTATAAGAATTAGTTGCAGGAAAAGAAACAGGAAAATGAAAGCAAGGAATACGCGGTTCTTGATGAGATAACTGAAAAAGTAAAGGTGCCTGAAAATAATAATAATCAACAACCACATCAGCATCAACCACCACAACAACAATAGGCACCTCAAACACCTGAAAGTGGTGTTAGAAGATCTACCAGGATAAGTAGACCCCCTGAACGATACTCTCCTTCATTATATTATTTATTGTTGACTAATTCTGGTGAACCTAAATGTTATGAAGAAGCAATGCAGGTTGAAAGTAGGAAGAAGTGGGAGCTAGCCATGGAAGAAGAGATGGACTCCTTAATGCATAACCAGACTTGGGACTTAGTCAGGTTGCATGCAGGTAAAACTACATTGCAGAATAAATGGGTTTACAAGTTGAAGGAAGAAGATGGAGGAAAACAGAGGTACAAAGCTAGACTTGTGGTGAAGGGGTTTGCACAGAAGAAAGGTATTGATTTTGATGAAATATTTTCTCCTGTTGTTAAAATGAATTCAATCAGAACTGTTTTAAGTCTTGTAGTAGCTGAAGATTTACATCTTGAACAGTTAGATGTAAAGACAACATTTCTCCATGGAGATTTGGAGGAAGAGATATACATGCAACAACCAGAAGGATATGAGGTAAAAGGGAAAGAAAAATTGGTGTGCAGGTTAAAGAAGAGCTTGTATGGCTTAAAATAGGCCCCAAGGCAGTGGTATCTAAAATTTGCAAGTTTATGTCTGAACAAGGTTATACTAGATGTCACTCTGATCATTGTGTTTATCTGAAAAGGCAAAATGATGGTAGCTATATTATACTGTTATTGTATGTAGATGACATGCTTGTTGCAAGGTCTAACATGCAGGAAATAAATGTGCTCAAAAGAAAATTGGCAAATTCATTTGCAATGAAGGATTTGGGAGCTGCAAAACAAATCCTTGGTATGAGGATAACTAGAGACAGGAAAAATCGCAAATTAACACTGTCTCAGAATGAGTACATAGAAAAGGTGCTGAAAAGATTTAATATGCAGAATGCAAAACCAGTTAGTACACCTTTTGCTAGCCATTTCAAACTTAGTAAGGAGATGTGCCCAAAGACCCAAGAAGACATGGATTATATGTCTAAAGTTCCATATGCATCAGCAGTTGGAAGTTTAATGTATGCAATGGTCTGCACAAGGCCTGATATTGCACATGCAGTGGGAGTTGTAAGCAGTTATATGAACAATCCAGGAAAAGAACATTGGATGGCAGTAAAATGGATTCTCAGATATTTGAGAGGTACCACAAATCAAGCATTATGCTTTGGTGGTTCAAACATTGCTCTACAGGGATATGTTGATGCAGATATGGTAGGTGACAGAGATAAAAGGAGGAGCACTACAGGATATGTATTTACTGTAGGTGGAACAGCTGTCAGTTGGGTTTCAAAAATCCAAAGTGTTGTTACACTTTCAACAACAGAAGTAGAGTATGTTGCTGCTACAGAGGCTAGTAAAGAAATGATTTGGTTACAAAGGTTTATGGGTGAATTGGGTAAGAAACATGATATGGGCACACTATACAGTGATAGCCAAAGTGCCATTCATCTTGTAAAGAACTCAACATTTCATTCCAGGACTAAACACATACATCTCAAGTACCATTTCATACGGTCAGTATTAGAAGATGGAGAGTTGAAGCTCAAAAAGATACACACTAGCTAGAATCCTGCAGATATGCTAACAAAAGTTGTAACCAGGGAGAAATTGAGAATGCGCTCAGTTTCAATTGATCTTCAAGGATGACGATGAAGATGAAGAACAACCAAGTCCAAAGAGGAGTCATTGTCTATCAAATGAAGCAGCGGTGGAGTTGCTACAATCAGTCTCCAAGTGGGAGATTGTTGGGTGTGGAGCCTGATTATCTTGTTTACTTTGTATCATAGCATTGGACCCCTGTACCTTAAAAGGGGCCGCAACACCACCCGTAATTAATCGCTGCCGTGGGGGGTCCAGGGGGGGCGGCAGCGTTTTTTGGAGCCCCCCTTGGTGGGGGTTTTTGGGGGCAACGCCCCCGAAGCTAAAACCAGATGTAAAATTGCCTTTTAAAAGTATAGTAATTTCTAGTCAATCTAGGCTGTTCATTAGGAAAATGATTTGACGGTAGAAGTTATGTTTAGATTAGGGTTTTTTCCCTAGAAGGCAACCCCTCATTTTTATGAGGTCATTGTATTACAGCTGTGCATTGTATGTGTGTATTCTCAGAGCGAGAAATATAGAGAAATACTGTGAGAGAGAACAAAGGATATTACAACGGATATGCTGTAGGTTTTGTCTCTTCATTTTGCTAGATAATAGAAAGGAAGGACTGGCTGTTCGGGGTGGACGTAGCCCAAACTGGGTGAACCACGTATATCTCTGTCTCTCTGGTTTTATGTGTTTTGTGTGCTTGTATTTTCCACATATTTTATGTGTTGCATTTTTCTGTAATATTTAATTTTCTAACATCTTTAAATGGAACCGCTTTTTCCTTTCGGATTCCCAGTCTTTAATATGCAAATAAAATTTTTTATTCAACCAAAGAGCACAATATTTTGAAGTCTTATTTTCCTGAAACAGGGTAAGGACAAAATTTGGAAATGGGGATGACTTTTGAAATGAC
This sequence comes from Pinus albicaulis, assembly GCA_034641835.2. Lineage (NCBI taxonomy): Eukaryota > Viridiplantae > Streptophyta > Pinopsida > Pinales > Pinaceae > Pinus > Pinus albicaulis. The sequence continues at coordinate 290,037,118 of CM076569.1, forward strand.
CACTTTCAAAACCTTTGGAAGCAGAGCAACGAGCACTTCCAGACACAGGTCCAAAGGTCATGATTTAGGAGCATGAGCACACCTAATTTAGGGATGATTAAATATGAAACGAATTGGGCTGCAATTATACTCAATTAAACGTAAAGAAATGATTAAAATCTATATAAATGACTTAGAAGTTAAACATGACAACTTGGGAATATGGTAGAATGTTGGCATAAAAACTTTGTTCATTATACATTCTCTTTCATTCAGTTTTGATGCTTTACTTCCAAATTAGGTGTTTTCTTATTGGATATAGCAATCCATACATCTAGGTCAAACCATTAATGATGCCCATAATTAAGGGGCATGTAGCTCAGTAGTACAACAGCACATTGGCCAAGGGAAAATCTGGGGTAAATCTTAGTATGTATAATTTTCAAGACAGGGATAGAGCTAGTATTGCTTGAGGTTAGGTAGGGGACCTTAGCCAATGTGTGATCTAGCGAGGGTGTTGGAAATAGGAATACACACATCTATGTTGAACCCTTACGGGTGTCCCTCATGAAGGGGCAAGTGGCTCAGTGTCAGAGAAATCCAACCAGCCAAGGACTATAAAGTTTCAGAAATGTTTCAAGTAATAGACATTGTTAATTAGCCTATTGTGCTAGACCAAACGGTGGACGACCTGCATTGGGAAGTGTTTGCATGGGGAAAGTGGCTCAGTGTTAGAGCAATCCAGTAAGATAGGGACTTTAAATTTTTAGTAATGTTTCAAGTAATAGAGAATAGTTAATTATACAATGATATGTGGTTTAACGGTAAGCTTCAGTGGGTGAAACTAACGAAACCACGGTTCAAATCCCATTGAGTATATGGCATCACTGTGTGAAAATAACGATACCGTGTTTCAAATCCCATTGAGTATATGTCCTGCTATGATCTCGCCTCAAGGAGTAGACTCCCCATTTCCTAGAGTCTCTTCTCTTGTTAAATCATAAGCTCCGGTATATCTAGCTTATATCTGGCTTACAGGTTGCTGGATATACTCTTGGTGTTATAAGGCTCTTGCTAAATCATAAGATATGGTATATTTGGCTTGTATATGGCTTACAGGTTGCTGGATATACTCTTGGTGTTATAAGGTAGCCACAAAGGTTGATCTTGGAGCTCCCCCAGATTATGCCAAGGAAGAAAGTTTTTTCTAAGCAATATTGAGGCCTCGCCCAGGTTTGAAAATCAGTTAACACACCTAGCGTGTCTGCGGGCAGTTGCATAATGCATTAGGTTCAGGAGTATAGGGTCAGTCCCTCATACATGACCCTGGGCCTCCTCAGAGACAGGTAGTAAGTTTAGGAATTCTTCTAATGCCCAAAAAATAAAAAATAAAGGAAAAAGAAAGAAACTCTCCTAATACTGAAAAAAAAAGGAAAAAGAAATAAATTATCCTAATACTGAAAAAAAAGGAGAAAGAAAGAAATAGAAAGAAAAATGACAGTAGTTAATTATCGATTCTCATGATAAAAAAATAAACAAAAAGAAAACAGACAATAGTTAATTAGTAGTTTCCAACTTTTCACTAGCATGTCCTAACATTTTTTGATGTATATGCAGAAAGACTTTGACTTCAGGATGACTCATGGGTTGCTTTCTCAAAGTTTACTTTCATGCCAAAAATTGTTCTGATTTCAACTGACATGGATAAAACATGATCATAAAGAGATAAAATATGATAAAACTTCAACAAAAATCATGGATGAAGTTCACACTCGACAACAAGACTGACGTGGGAAGAAACATCTAAAGCAAAATTTTTAAGGTTCTAACTTTCCACTCCTTAATGATAGGTTTAATAAAATAATCAGTTCTTAATGAAGGTGCTACCTCCTCGTTAAGTTATAATCTTCTGTTCCCACATTTCAAGAGTAAAAGATAGCATCTCAAGGCACTAGGGCTGTTATAAGTGAAATTGTAAGTAGATAGATTATGGTGTTTGGAATTTGTATGTGACTGGTGTGGAATTCTTAAGCAATGGGTGGTTATTAAGCATGGATTTAAGCTTGAACCCTAAAGTTTTCCAATTCATAATTAAGATAAAATATATTCATTGGTCAGAAATTGAAAATTCAGAAGTTGCATGAAGAGAAACACAGAAGAAGCACCTGGAAAATAGTCTTGGAGAAGAAAGTGTACCCGCAATAGAATGAGCATCGACTCATGCTCAATTTCCAAAGGCCAAAATTATAACCAGTATGTATGGTAGAAGCTGGGAGAACCTGATAAGACTGAACATCCTGGGCAGAAGATGGTTTAGGAGACACCTTGGAGAATCTAATTGAAGAACCAGTAGGATAATAGGACATATTTATCTTATACAGGTTTGCAACAGGATATGTATTCCCTGATCCTTTCTCTGAATCATGGCTCTTCACCTAAGAACAATTTATGGGTATTGAACTAGAGGTAGAATGAAATTTGTTTGTCAAGCTTTTGGGAATAAATATATTGAGAAGAAATGATTTAGTATTTTCTCCCTTACTCTTACTTGACCCATTTATATAGCTTCCACTTGTCTTCCTCTTGTCCTACTTTCCTGAACTCCTCTCCTCTGCTTTATGTTTTTCCGTTTGCACTTCCTCATTTGATCTCTTATGCATGGTAGCCTTCTTCTCCACCAGATCACTCAGGGACAATTCATAAGCTAATTCAGGCATTCCTTCAAACATTTTCATGAGCTCCTATCTGCCTTTGGCAATATCCTCTACCCTGGCTGACATGGGGTATGGATATGAACATGTCGTGTCCATAGATATGGGATAAGAACTTTATATAGGATTCCATAGCGGAGGAGAGGTACATGAGTGTTCATATTCTTTATGTTGAATAGCCCATGAGAACAAACCTGAAGAACCCAATTCAGAATCCATCATGGATCAACCCAATTCATCTCTACTCAAGAAATTTTTTTCTTATAGCTTTCCCTCAAACATTTGTTCTAAATAGCTTGTATTGGGTTTGATCTACCAAATCATCCCCTCCAAATTAGTGCCAACATATATCATGGGTTGATGGGAAATCAATCAACCGCACAAATTTAATGCCAATCCTCCCTGTCTTTCTTAGAAAGCAGAGTGGGTCCATAGCATAATTGAAATCTGACTGATTGTCTCTTGCTCCATTATTTTTACACCTCAATGTCCCTGTCAATGTTGTTGGCACTTTACCTCTGTGAATGTACTCCAAATTTGACATGCTAAGCCCCCGATCATCTCTAGTCACCCTTAGTTATTAGATCACTTTCATTGACATAAAAAAAAAAGAATGCATAGAACATCAAGAAAACCTATTCCACTGCAGAAATGAGACATCTTACAAGAAAATTAAAACTGATGAATATGATAGCTAGTCCACCTTGTAATGAAATGTCTCCGCGCCTAGTGAAAATAAGGATGGCTTTACATATGTTTAAGGTTAACTTGCCTGCTTCTCCTTCCTTTGACTGATTTTCATGAGAATTCTGGATCTTAAGCTTATAATGGTGGGTGCAAGTGTCTTTTCCTCCTATTAAACCATCATATATCATTCAACAACTAAATCCATGCATTTGCACCATTGTATCAGCGTATGAATTTGCATCAATGTACTGAATTAATATGAATTCAAATTTTGAAATTTTCCTGCATGATAACATTTATCATTAAAAAAATCTGATCAAACATGAAGAAATCTCATGAATCCTTCAGATTTATATTGCAATATCCATCTCAGATCGATAGATCCAGAATCTTAAATATTCTTATAACTAGCAATTGCACCAAGAGGTGCAAAGGAACGCCGGAACATGGATAAGAGAAGTGGGGAGGTTGTATAAAGAAATAATCAAGCGAAATATACTAAAAATGAAATACAACCCACGTGAGGCTAATTTAAATTCAATTTTTGTGAATTTTCAAGTGAAAGAAAGTTTGTAACTGGTGTCGAGCAAGCAGGACTCACAAAAATTATTATAGAGAAAAACTTGGAAGTGCAATTGAGGTTTGAGGTTTGATGATGTTGATGAAGCACATATTCTACTTAGTGAAACTGGGCACTGCGAGGATTATTGGGGTTCAGGCTTCTATAGGAAGGATAATACTTTTGAGCTTGAAACAACTTTGCACAATATAGCTTTCAGTTTAGATGGTGAAAATACATCTAAATCAAACAATTTGAGACCTTTAAATGTATGTTCAGAAGCAACAACTCCAGAATCTGTGAAAATGCTTCTAAACTCTATTTGAAAAGAGGAAATTAGTTTGATCATTGAAGGTAACTTTTTTGGACTAGACATTGGTGAGTTGATAAGCAGATCAAACAATTGGCAGAGATTATTATGTGTTGTATTTTCAAAGGGCTCAAAGAGTCATTACCTTCTAGATGGCTATATATTTTGGGAGATGGGTTTGAAAATACAGGTAAGAAGAATCAGCCAGCGTGTGAACAGTTAGGGATGAATTTGAGAAAAAAAACACCAAAGATCTACCAATTTTGTTGAATGCCTCTAAGCAATGTGGTTTATTGTTTGCTGTCAATTCCTCCTCAGTCATGGATTGCAGGCCTACACAAAATAAGAATATTCTTATGATTGATATCTGTTCTAAAGTGAATAATTTAAAACAATATACTCATAACCTAGCACAAAATACAGATTCAACAGAAGTGTTGGCTGGATAAATCATTCTTGCGGACAAGACCGATCTCCCTAGTGTCAGAAGACAATCTAGCAACAAACGAACAACTAAGTTTGTCTTTCTCTAGATATATTCGTTTTACAAATAAATTCTTTGAAGGTGTTGATCCTACCTTAGATCCAAATTCTTATTTGCGGTCATAGTGATTTCGTCGCATCAATAATCCTTCGTCGCAACAAGAGCTCTTTTGTCGTAAGAAAGTATCATATTTCATCGATCTGCAATCACAAACAAGAAAATATCAATAGCACCTGTATAAAAAATAATTATAAAACATACCTATCATAGTGATCAAGGAATCTATGAAATAAATGATCAAACGACAGCTTATTGAAATAAACGATCGAACGACAATTTATTGAGAAAAAAAAAACTTGATTGTATTAATATTAAAATAACATAAGAACCTTACAACCTTAGCCTTGATGTTCGAAAGGCCTTCCCAGGGGTACGAAGCAAGAGTCTCCTCTACTTTGATAATTCTTGCACTCTTCCTTCAGGAGCACATAGAGGCATGTGATATTTCCTCTCAAAAGCTCAGCAGAAAGAAGTCTAAATTTCAACAGCACTTTAGCTCAATCACACATAAAGCTTCAACTCCAATTCTCAATCTCCAAAATCTCAATCTACAATAGCTTAACTTAACCCCTTGAGGCTACTCAATGCCTCCTTTTATAGAGCAGATGAGGAGGTTAGGATTCCACCTTTAAAGGGATAGAACCCTCCTTCAAAGCGATAGGCTACTCACATCAAGGGATTAGTTCCTTAAGGTGTGGGATACATGCACCTTACTAAAGCATACTCATCCCCAAAAAATCTCATCTAGAACCTTCCAGAATTGACCAAAAATCAACTTTTTCACTTTGATTTCGCGCTTTTTTGACTTTACAGGAAGTCCACAGGAATAACACTAGAAAATTGTGTTCTAGAATGCAGTTCCTCTTCACATTACCTACGTACCCTATCCAGGAATGTAGGTAAGTCTCATATTAACTGCGTACCCAAATTTTTTGAGCTTTTTTAGGGTTTTTTCTCCAGTTTCAGGGCTTGGAATGAGGAACAAAGGTTGTAAGACTTGCATAGGAGGTAAGTATGAGTGTCAATGAGCTCATACAGTCAGCAGAATGTCAGGGTGACATTTTTTAGCGTAACATATTCCCCCCTAAAGTGCAAAGTCTAAAATACATGAAGATGAAGTCTGTCATATTTGAAGAGTGAAGTACTTTATCATTTCAAGGATCATCCTGTGGACACCCCAGTCAGAACCTGTAAAAACATTCAATTCAAAATATATATATGTAATCATATCATCATTGAGGTATGAATTCCCATACTCAGATCAAAACTAACTAGACTTAACTTAAATTGTTCTGATACAGGAATGATTTTGAATACATCACAGTATAGACATGTGTAGACATAGTATGGATGCAGCCATATGTTTATAAATAGTCCACTGTATAAATGATAACAAAATTTCTCACAACCTAGATGGTAGAAACTAGATCCAGGGTCTTTATTTCCGCATCTCGAACTAGTACAATTCTATCCATGTGAATAAATGTGTTGAAGTCGAACATGGTAGAAACCACTTGATTACTAGTCAATGATGTAAACTGTTAACAAGTGTGAGAGTAACCAATAGTAATGTCAATGGCTCTCAAAGTACTCAGTACAATCCATGAAATTTGAATGAATGAGCTGAATTCGAACATGTCATGGAATCATTCGATCGAAGGTCAATGATGCAACCTGTCGTCGAAAGCGAGAAACCTCCCATTGAGGCATGCATATTTGAAGGTATTGAAGATTTCTGGATCAACTTCCTAGATAATGAGTTGTCGTTGATAGAAAGTGATCCATTGTAGGCAAGCCCACAAAACGAAATCATAGATCAAGTTTTGAAAATATATTGGCAAGGATTGACTCAGGGATGGTCAAAATGGATGACAAATATTTTTCAGATGAATGGTTTATTTGAACTGTCCTCTTGAACACATAACGACACTACAGATGGCTTGGTGAAAATTGACCCAAAGCTAATACCCAGAAACCGGCTGAAGACTTTCAATATGGTTTGATTAACTGTTAGGCAAAGGATTTCCCAACCCAAGTGGACAAAAGTGTCATGTTCAAGAGTGGTTAACGATTTTCTGAATAATCAAAATGTAACAAACAGGTTCATTTTTCTCTCTTTTCCCCCACCATTTATGGAAAGTACCTCTTTATTTTTGACAAGCTTAAGGAGGATAACATTTTCTTGTTTATAAGCTCATCCTTCGGATGAGTACAACTTAGTTTAAGATTCGAACCCTAAGAAGGAGTGGTTCGTTCCTGTTTAAAATTGAACAGGTCCTTTACTGTTAAGTTTTAACGAGTCCAGTATAGGAGAAACTCGGTGTTTTTCAATTTTAGGGAGTCAGAAGAAAAAACTTAAGAAAACTCCATAGGTGTACTTTTTCGTAAATTTAGTCTCTCGAGCCTGAAAAAGGATAAAATAATGCTGGAGAGAACTCTATTGACCGTAATTAGTCAACGTATACCTTTTTCATAAATAGTCCATTTCAGTCTGTAAAAGGGGTAAACTTATACCGAAAGGACGATTATTCATTTACTTTAATGAGTTCGAATAATCAAGTGCTCGGAAATATTTTCATGTTTAGAGAGTCTGAAAAGGGCTTAAAAGAGAACTCCAATGTTTCAATTTTTCGTAAGTTTTAACGAGTTTGAAAAAGGGATAAAAATGTACTCATGGTTTTCACTTTTTCATAAGTTTTAACGAGTTCGAAAAAGGGATAAAAATGTACTCTTGTGGCCGACTTTAAATTTAGTTTACGAGCAGGAAAAAGATGGAAAGAACTCGGCATTTTCATGTATTTTACGAGAATGAAAGATAGAAAAATAATCTCGAGATTTTCATGAGTTTAACAAGTCTTGAAAATAGCTGAAATTGACTCAAGGATAGGTTTCATTTTTACACAAGATTGAAACAGAGAAAAACTATGCTTCAGAGTGGTTTCATTTTTACACAAGCTTGAAATAGAGAGAAAACTGTGCTTGATGCCCCCTAAGAGTAACTGCTAGAGCGCATGCACCCCCAGCTTCATTTCATTCAACTAAGTACACTACTGGTAATTTAATAGCTGGATGGAATGAAGGTTCATTTACGAGATCATATGAAAGACCCGACCTAAAACTGTAAGAAAATTATGAAAAAACTAAAATGACTAACCTAAATATATGACTTAACATTTATGAGGTCTATTCAAAGACTCGACTCAATTAGGGGAGGATTTGTTTCATTTTTTAACGAGCTTGACACAGGAAAACAACTATGCTCATGGAAACGTGTTTCATTTTTTAATGAGGTTGACATAGTAACAGGAACTATCCTTACCTACATGTTTCATTTTTTAACGAGGTTGACACAGTAAAAGAAACTATCCTCGTATCTACCTTCTACAATCTACCTATATAACCTACTGATTCATTTTTTAATGAGGTTGACATAGGAAAAGAACTGTCCTCATACCTGATTCATTTTTTAATGAGGTTGATTCAGTAACAGGAACTATCCTCTGACCAACTGATTCATTTTTTAACGAGGTTGACACAGGAAAAGAACTATCCTCATACCTGATTCATTTTTTAATGAGGTTGACTCAGTAAAAGAAAATTTCCTCAGACCAACTGATTCATTTTTTAACGAGGTTGACACAGGAAAAGAACTGTTCTCACACTCACTGGTTCATTTTTTAATGAGGTTGACACAGTAAAAGGAACTCTCCTCAGAGTCACTGATTCATTTTTTAACGAGGTTGACACAGTAAAATGAACTTTCCTCACACTCACTGATTCATTTTTTAACGAGGTTGACACAGTAAAAGGAGCTGTCCTCGGATGCACTGATTCATTTTTTAACGAGGTTGACACAGTAAAAGGAACTCTCCTCACAAAATACTGATTCATTTTTTAACGAGGTTGACACAGTAAAAGGAACTTTCCTCGTATCTACTCTCTACAATCTATCTACTGATTCATTTTTTAATGAGGTTGACACAGGAAAAGAACTATCTTCATCACCGACTGATTCATTTTTTAACGAGGTTGACACAGTAAAAGGAACTTTCCTCTCCTCATTGATTCATTTTTTAAAGAGGTTGACACAGTAAAAGGAACTCTCCTTACACTCACTGATTCATTTTTTAATGAGGTTGACACAGTAAAAGGAACTATCCTCAAACCCACTGATTCATTTTTTAACGAGGTTGACACAGTAAAAGGAACTATCCTCGGACTCACTGATTCATTTTTGAACGAGGTTGACACAGTAAAAGGAACTATCCTCACCCACTGATTCATTTTTTAATGAGGTTGACACAGTAAAAGGAACTATCCTCAGACCATCTAATTCATTTTTTAACGAGGTTGACACAGGAAAAGAATTGTCCTCAGACCTGATTCATGTTTTAATGAGGTTGACTCAGCAAAAAGAACTATCCTCAGATTCATTGATTCATTTTTTTAATGAGGTTGACATAGTAAAAGGAACTATCCTCGGACACACTGATCATGGCTTCCAACTGGAAGAAACACATGTCAATGGACACACGTTGATCATGGCTTCCAAGAGGTCTTCGTCAGATGGAAGAACAATTCTCTGGAAGGAACACATGTCAAGGGACTCAAAATGGATAAGAACATCACGTTCAAATAATCCCATAGATTTTTCCATGTCAATTACCGGATCTAAGTCATAGGAAGACGAGCAAACAGTGAGAGGCTCGCTTACATTGGTAACTGAAAACATGGGACTAGTTGCCACATAATTAACCCGTGGCGGGGTAGATACCACTTTAGAATCAGGAACATTTAGGGGTGTCATATTATTTGTATTCGAAACAAGACTAGGGAATGAAAGCTGGTCTACAGTCACAATATTTCCATTGTGAGGGAAAGACATCACGCGAAAGAGTGTCGATACAACAACTTTCATTGCATAGACATAGTCTCGCCCAAGGAGTAAATTGAAATCCAAGGGACCTCGAACTACCATAAGATCAATACAGACAGTTTTACCTTCTAAAGTAATAGAAAACTTAGGAAGGATCCCTAAAGGTTCACTAATGGTTCTGTTAAAAGCTTTCAGATTCTGCGTAATAGGCACAAGTTGAGGGGAACCCAAAGCTTTCCAAGCAGTTGAGGATAAAATACTAACAGAAGCACCTTCATCTACCTGTGTGCGGTGTATGTCCCTACCACCAAACTTCACAATGATTTGGAAAGGGATGGAGGAAGGAAGATGAGGTTCTGTCAGTCTATTCCAATCAAAGGAAAAGACCTCAGTACTTGGAGGGGGTTCTATAGAAACATGTGAAATTCCCCCTCGCGTAGAAGAATCTGATGTAACAAGAAGAACCTGAGTGATATGAAGTTCACTCTCTATAGGGAGAATGGGATCGACCGAATGTGAAATCGAATCGACCACTTGATCGACTAATGGATCATCAACCTGAGTGATATGAGTTTCACTCTCCAATGGAAGAGTGGGATCGACTATACTTGAAATTAGATCAATCACTCCGTCAGTTGACAGTAGGTTGGGAGAAATTTTACGGTAACCAGTTGGAAATTCTTGTTGTGGAATAGTAAGGTTTTCCAACAATTTTGAGGCTTCATCCATGTGAGGGAAAATGTGAGTTTCATGACTCCCTTTGCATAACTTACAAAGAAACCTAACTTTACCCTTTTTCCCAGGAACCTGACTATCACTAGTTGATTGATCAACGGAAAGTTGATGAGATTTTTGTGACCATACTTCCAAGACCTTTGGAATACCAGGACAATTGATAAGGAAGTGGTCACCCTTACAAAGATTGCAAGGGTATTTGGGTTTACGATGCATGTTGGAGGTTTCCTCAACACAAATAACACTTACAGCCATGGTTGGTTGGTTGACTTATTTCTTATCTTTCTTCTTCTTCTTGGTCACCTGGTTACTACCATTAAGGCTTTTACCAAGCGAAGAGGAAGAAATGGAGGAAGAAATATTAGGCGAAGAAGGTAAAGGGTCAATAGAAGGTTGGTGATGTTGAGATGGTGAACTCTGTTGAGGTGAAGCATCCGGTTGAGGTGGAACAATTAGAGTAGTCGGGGCCAACGAAGTTGAAAATAACCATATCGGTAAACCTATTGTAAATCCAGGTAATGACAAAGTAGCCATATAAGGAGGACCAACATTTCCAAAGCAAGGAAAAGTACTAGGATTCTCATTAATAGGGGTTCCTTGGTTGGTAAATTCCGGAACAGTTGCCATTATATTCAACTTCAGTGAATTTTATTAACAATTTAAAACTAAAATTAACAATTCACAATCCACACCTAACAATTAAAATTCACAATTCACACCTATGGTCTCAAAAAGTAAAAGCAAACAAATTAACACGCGCTATCAAATCTAGGAGTCAAACCACACACAAACAGTAACTTCCCGTACTAAAAACACTAGTTGGTGATGAAATCCAACATCGTAGAATTTAATATAGAAAGGGCGGTTGGAACAGTTACCCCGACAACCTGCTTAATGAAACAGACTGGCACAAGTTTCTTCAAAAAACCATCTCGAGTGAAGAGAACCCCCCAGAGAGTCCAAGTGAGTCTAGTCGACGTCTGTTCCAGGTACAGTGAGATCTTTCCTTCACCGTCACCTTAGGAAATAATCTTAAGTTTATGGACACTAAGGTTACCAAAAGCAACAAATATAACTGGGGGAACAGTCTACGATCTGATCCCACGCGCAAGGGCAGAGTAACAAAGCTCAATCCCCTTGAAGTCTCCTCGACATGGTTAATTCGAGGTTTACCGACAAGTGACCCCAAGCTCCTCGACAATGGTTAATCCGAGGTTTACCATTTCTAATGCACGCAAAATCTTCTATCTTCCCCAATGAAACAAAATTGATTGTTTCAAAGGTTTGGACATGATCTCGTGATTGACTTCTTTAAGAGAAGCTTCCTATATTATACAAATTACAATTGGATTTATTTCGTACCGAAATATTTGTCTACTTGTTTGTTTTAGTTTCTTTGGAAAGTTAACTACAACATATTCCAAAGCACTAATCCTAATCTAGATTGGTGGAAAGAGCCCTAAAAATGTAAAAATTACTAGATGAATTTTAATTAAGCGTTGTGTTATTTAGGCTGTTATTACTCTATAGGGTAAATGGATATGAAACTAATGGTGTTATGACCCGAACCAAAACTGAATGCAATCAAATATGATAATGTAATATTTTCAATTCGATGAATCCTAACTAAATTAAGGAGAGAGTTTCCATACACTTCCAACAATGAAAAAAATTGATCACTAAGAGAAAATATAACAAATTCTCTCATTCACTAATTTCATCAAGAAAAACTAATGAAAATCAATCCCAAAAAATTTTTTATTTTTGTGTTTTTAAAACAAGCATAAAAACATCTAAATTCAAATCAAACAAAATTGATCTAAATCTACGATTGATTTTTCAGAATGTAAACTATGCAGTTGTAATCTATGCACAATTCACATGAAAAGTATGCAAATGTAATCTATGAACATTTTTCATTCATATTCTGAAAATGAGAATTCTAATTATGAAAATGTGATCTATGCAAGATAATTCTCAAACACAAGATGATTCTAATGTAATCTAAGAACCAATCAAGTGCAAGTCAAGAAAATCGGGTGAGAGTTCCAAAGATCAAAAAACACTCAAAGGTGATTAACACTCATACACAATTTTGCCAAAAAAAAAGCAAAAGGATGTAAAATTGTGAAAAGAATGAGACAAACCTCCAAGTAATGACCAAAGGAAATCAAATTAAGATTTTCTCAAAAAAGAGACTCAAAACAACCAGTTAACTTAATGGAGATTGATGAGATGAAGATTTGCTGAAAGAAATTCAGAAACAAGAGATTTTTGACAGAGAAATACAAATCTGGGTAGATGCTAAGAATCCTAAATTAAATCTAAACTAAACTGGAAAAAAGAAATCTAAATTTTTTCAAAAAATTTAATAGGGTCTGCAAGCTTCCAGAAGTAACAGGTGCGGTCCTGCACTGTTTACTTAACGAAAGTGTGAAACTGCCCACACTGTTCAAAAGAAAAAAGTGCGGTGTCCAAAAAAGTTCAAGAAAAACGTAAAAGATTTCAAAATTTTCAAAAACAGAGAAAAACTAAGCTACCCAGGCAGATATCCATCAATCAAAAAACAGGAAAAACTTTCCCTCAAATCAAAATAAAAGAGAACCAAAAACAACAAGTTCTTTCTCCAGTGCAGTCGCCAATTTGTTGGCCGGATAAATCATTCTTGCGGACAAGACCGATCTCCCTAGTGTCAGAAGACAATCTAGCAACAAATGAACAACTAAGTTTTTCTTTCTCTAGATATATTTGTTTTACAAATAAATGCTATGAAGGTGTCGATCCTACCTTAGATCCAAATGCTTATTTGCGGTCGTAGTGATTTCGTCGCATCAATAATCCTTCATCACAACAAGAGCTCTTTTGTCGTAAGAAAGTATCATCTTTCGTCGATTTGCAATGACAAACAAGAAAATATCAATAGCACCTATATAACAAATAATTATAAAACATACCTATCATAGTGATCAAGGAATCTATGAAATAAATTATCAAATGACAGCTTATTGAAATAAACAATCAAACGACAATTTATTGAGAAAAACAGAACTTGATTGTATTAATCTTAAAATAACAGAAGAACCTTACAACCTTAGCCTTGATGTTTGAAAGCCTTCCCGGGGGTCCGAAGCAGGAGTCTCCTCTACTTTGATAAGTCTTGCACTCTTCCTTCAGGAGCACATAGAGGCATGTGATCTTTCCTCTCAAAAGCTCACCAGAAAGAAGTCTAAATTTTAACAGCACTTCAGCTCAATCACACATAAAGCTTCAACTCCAATTCTCAATCTCCAAAATCTCTATCTCCGACAACTTAACTTAACCCCTTGAGGCTACTCAATGCCTCCTTTTATAGAGCAGATGAGGAGGTTAGGATTCCACCTTTAAAGGGATAGAACCCTTATTCAAAGGGATAGGCTCCTCACATCAAGGGATTAGTTCCTTAAGGTGTGGGATACATGCACCTTACTAAAGCGTAGTCATCCCCAAAAAATATCATCTAGAACCTTCCATAATTGACCAAAAATCAACTTTTTCACTTTGATTTCGTGCTTTTTTGACTTTACAGGAAGTCTGCAGGCATAACACTGGAAAATTGTGTTCTAGAACGCAGTTCCTCTTCACATTACCTGCGTACCCTAGCCAGGAACGCATGTAAGTCTCATATTAACTGCGTACCCAAAGTTTTTGAGCTTTTTTAGGGTTTTTTCTCCAGTTTCAGGGCTTGGAATGAGGAACAAAGGTTGTAAGACTTGCAGAGGAGGTAAGTACGAGTGTTAATGAGCTCATACAGTCAGCAGAATATCAGGGTGACATTTTTTAGTGTAACGGAAGTAAATACGAGAAACAAGAATAGTGGAAATCATGATTTTGGATTTCAAACTGAAGGAGCATACAAGCGCGAGGATGAAGTGCTTTTGAAATTTCAATGGGCAGAGGAGATAGAAAGGATGGGCTGCAACAAGTTTTTGGAGTCTCGAGATGGAAGAGAAGGGAAAAGAGGCAAACTTCAAGTTCAAAGGACAGAGTAAGGTCCCCTGGAAGGAGAGATTTTGATTCTCTTGTTCAATCTTAGTAGGAAGTAAGCAATGCCTTTAGTCAAGTCAACATTCAATTGTCAGATTCTCTATGGGATGAAGGTGATGGCATTATCCAAGAGAAGCAGCTGGACAGGGTTTCACATGAATATATCCTTTCTTCATAAATGCAATGATTATCAAAATTATGTTCAAATGAAAGAGATGAGAACAGTGTGCAAGAGGCTTTATAATGTTTTATATGCAAATAATATAAAGTTCAAAATAGTACATCATATGAGGAGGAAGGAAAAAGAAATTTATAGGCAACAAGAACTAGATGGAGGTAGGGAATGAACAAGGAGAATATTCATCTCCATTTATAAGGATTGAAAAAAGTTTGGACAATGCCACCCTGAATGTATCTTCTCATCCAGTGAGAATTGATTTTAAACACAAATAGATTCAAGGGATGTTGGGTTCTTTGTTAGATGAAAATAAGAAAGAAAATGTGGAGGAACAATTCATTGAGTCTAATGGGGATTGTGATGTCGTGGAGGAATTAGGTGGAGTGTTAGTAAAAGGTGCCAAGTGGCAATGAGGATATTGCAAGAGTGACAATGAAAGGGATACCAGAATCTTTTTTAAATGAGAGAAATCAGACATGTTCGATTGTTCCACTGGAAGATGCTCTTCTGGCAGACATCGAGGAAATACCAGATTTGATATTTGATGTAAGCAAGGAAGATCATACAGCAATGCATGCCGAGGAGCCTTCTAGGCAGGATCATTTACCTGCCAAATTGGAAGGAGTGCCAGACCAAGAAGTGGATGGCATTGCACCTTTGTAGGTTTTGTTAATAATCTAGACACAAGTGATAATGCAGAAGGTGAAATGTGTGAGTTTTCAAGAAAGAGGGATAGATCAATTGAGGAGGCATGAAAGATTAACATTGTGATTGGATCATCTTATGAAGTGATGGATGCTTTGGGATAGAGAGAAAGCCATTGGATGTCAGGCTCTGTAGTGAAGCATCTCAAAGAGTAGTCCCTCAATAATGTTCATACAACAAATGACAGGATATTTAAATTCCTTTATAGATCAAAGAATTGAATGTGATAGAGTAACTACACATAAAGATATTGGATTTGTAAATGGTGCATGGTAGGTTGGAGTTGGTGATTCATGTAAATGATGAAAGTGATGTAGAAATGCATGCAACACAGGTTGTCTATAAGAATGCAGTAATTGAGGCAGCTTGTTCAATTTATGTTGTTTTTGGATGTGCAAAAATCCAGTGGAACTTAAAGTCGTTAGTTGGAGTGATTCACATAGATAATGCAGGGAAGCATAACACAGCACCGTTATAGGAAAATGTTGCTTTGGTGGAAAAACAAGAAGTTTTATATTTCTTATCATGCAAAGGCATTGTGAAAAGCATTGTGTTGGTGGAAAAGATAATAGTTTTGGATTTGTCACTGGAGAAAACCAGTGAGAATGATGTAAGAATGCATGCTACATATGCCCTAGATGAAGGTGCCGCAACATTGCATTTGCAAATATTGTTTTTGTATGCCTGTAAAGAATAAAATTTAGTGAAATATTGAGAAGTTTCTGTGGAGGAAATGGAAGAAATTCTTGTTCGATTATCAGAGAAATCTAAACCAGGGGAGAATTTTGTAGGTGCTTGTCAAGATGCTTTTTTAAAGAATCAAATGCAAGGAATGTTTAGTTCATTTTTGGATGAACGTAGTCAAGCTATTCCATAGAAGCATGCCATGGAGACTGCTGAAACAAACATCGCAGTGGTTGGATTGCAAGAGGTTCCAAAACCTTTGGTTCACATTAATGAGAATCCTCATAAGCATGAATTCAATCAAGGGTTTAAAAGAGTCATTTGGATGGATTGAAATTGTTAGGAAATGATGATGAACATATAGTAGTCAATTCTCAATGGATTTTATAAAAAATTTAGACGGCTCATGTGCTTACCAAATGAAAATCTCTGACCAAAATTCTAGTTAACAAGCACAATGAAAATAATTGGTTGTTGAAAGATTCAGGATCTGTTTATAAAAATGTCATCGAAGAGGAGTTTGCATTCAGAGATGTGGAAATGGTGAACGATAATGAGTGTTTTTGGAAAAAACAAAATCTCTTATGTATGCCCAGGTAAGTGTTACAAATTTGTCATCAACAACCTTGAGTCAGAGAGAAGAGTCTTCTATGTTACCATGGACTAGTGAAAATATGGCACATACATGTAACCATAAACTAGCTTCTTATATGGAGAAAGCTGAGATAATTTCCATGGGCAGTGTAACAACTCAATTTATGGCCTCTGAAGTTCAATAACCAGAGGATATTTCAAGGCTACATTGTTTCCCTCAGGACAACTGCAGTGAGTACTGTATTATACAATAAAGACATTACTAACCCAAGTAAAGATAATTGTGCACAAAGAAAATCATTATCTGCAATACAAGCACGTGAATTAAAAGAAGATGGCCATTCTTCTCCACACAAATGAAAAAAATCACTTGAAAAACATTTGTCTGTTGGAAGTGCATTCTGTGTAATAACATGTACTTCTAATTACCCAGGTTATGAGGAAGTGGCAACACAGACACTGCAGGTTTTTCTTCTTACCAACTTACAAGTTGAAAAGGCATGTGAACAAGCCACTCACTATCATAATAGTGGATCACAAATTAGGAAATCACTTGGCACTGATATTTTTACTCTTAAAAATGTCCAGGATCTGAATGTTTCATTATTGACAGATTCTAAGAAGTTTGACAAATCTATCATTGCTAATTTGAGTGAAAGTGATGCACTGAAAAAATCAAAGACTAAAAAAGTTTCTACTTCAATAGAACCTTTACCTTTCCACAAGGTGAGCTATTACGAGTCTTAATTATTTTATCACTAAATATCTAACACCCAAGCATAGTAGAACTCTGTTGGAACATGAATTGTAGCTCTACAATGTCTTTAGTTTCGTAATCTATCATTACTAATTTGAGTGAATGTGATGCACTGAAAAACTCAGAGACTAAAAATATATCTACTTCAATAGGACCTTTCCCTTTCCAAAAGGTGAGCTATTACAAGTCTTCATAATTTTATCAATAAATAACTAACGTGTATCGTAGAACTCTGTTGGGAAATGATTTTTAGTTCTGTAATGTCTTTAGTTTAATAATAAAGTCTAAATGTAAAATGAGGGAAAGAATTTCTCATTCTTCTTTTGTTGGGCACTTCACAGATTGACACATATTAGAAGCCTCATCTTAAACAAAAATCTAATGAATTAATATTGAATGTGTGGGAAAGTGAATTGATGATTGTAGACACATTATGAATATAGCCAAAATGGCCATGACAATAGAGAATGGAGATATTGACAAGACTTATCCATTGGTAGAGGAACCTGAAAATATTGAGAAATCAGTGTAGCTTGCACCAGAAGCCACCTATCCTCAGAAACTTAATGCCCTAACATTCCCTATGGAAAAAATTATGACTGATGGTTATCAGCAAGCAATGCAAAATGTTCAGTTTAACATGAAGATAGTGGATAGGTGTGGAAAGAAAACTGAAAAATCAAACTTTGAATTTCAAAAGGGTGGTGAAGTTGTTGTCATTAGCATGGAAATGTATTATGGATAGTGATCATAGTAAGCAGACTAGTCTTATGAATGGGGAATTTGAAGAAAGGGGTAAAGCAGTGGGGACTACCACATAAATAGAGGACGATACCAACCAACAAAGTGCTCATATGAAGCCAGAATCTGGAGAGTGTTTTGAGGTTACCAAAAATAGCATAGAAATAAAGAATAGTCTTACTAATATGATCTTTTGAACTTGGAATTTGAACATAGTTTTAGAATAGTCAGAACCGGCATGATTGGAAAGCTTGTCATATCAACTTGGAATTTGAAATTGGTGTTAATGTAGGCTGCAGAGCATTTGAAGCAACACCATGAGATGGAAGGAAACCAAATTCGTGTATTGCGCAATGCATTGAGCAATGAATTGTGACTTCAGATTCAGGTAATTGTAAAATTGGTTCTCATTGTCACTTAAAGTTGCATAATTAACAGATATTAGAGTTCATGTTTGATAATATGTTGTCATGGCCGGAAAGGAAATTTCTATAGTTGATGGTTTGTCTATCCCACCTGGACTTGCGGTTCGGTGTAACACAATGCAGTTTGACTTAACGGCGTGTTCGGTGTAGAGATATTAAAGAAGATCAAACCACATAACATAATTTTCATTTGCAAACTATGAAAGCACTAAGATGGATTTAGAGAGAGAAAAATAACAACAATGTTTGAAGAGAACTAATACTATCATAATGTAACAACATGCATTTGGAGAGCATAGTCCCCATTTAGAGAAATTAAACACTCTTATTTGGTGAGTTTGGTATTCAATAGTATAAATCTTACTTTTAGGAAGGAAATCATTCTTTTTTCATTTTCTTTCCTATTCCTTCTTTCTTTTCTTCTACATTTTAAAGTTCAATTTGTTGGCCATGGTATTTGTGGTGGGAAGAGTAATGTAGGGAGATGGGATAGTGAAAAATTCAATAGAAATATCTTGTGGATTCTGTTTATTTTTTGTAGTCTTCTTAACGGATAATTACTTCTAATTATATGCCTTTAAGTGCACTTGTATTCACATTTATGATTGTGAAATCACATAAAATATCTTCAACGGTAGAACAAAAATCACAGTAGGATCATAAAGAGAACAACCAAACATACAACATTTTACCCTGGGAAACCCCACATGGTGGAAAAAGTTAAAAACCCAGTAGCTTTTTCAATAGATAAATTATCTAGTTCAATAGAGATACATCTAGTTATTTAGGAAGACATAAAATCAAACTGACTTGTAACATAGCCTTGGTCACACCTGGTCAAATTTCTTACAAGAAGCCCTTTAAACAACTTAGGTCTATCTGCCCAAAATTTCGTCATCTTGCCCAAAGATTCGGTCTGCTCAGAGTTTTAACCTTATGCCCATAAATAGATCTGACTCAGAGCTCAATCTTCCTTAGAGAATGGGACTCGGTCTGCCTTAGGGCTATCATGAATAGAAGTGTAATCCACTAATTATGTGTTGAGGAGGACGAGTGGCATATTTCTAGTGTTGATGAGGCCGAATGGTTGTGACCCTTGATGGAGCCGGCTTGATCATTTGGAGGACTGAATTTCCTTTTTGGGGGAAAAAATAATTTAAATTTGAAAATTCATTTTCCTCTCTTTGATGCCTACATGAATAATATGTCTTACATATGTCATTATATGCATCTCAACG
This sequence comes from Pinus albicaulis, assembly GCA_034641835.2. Classification (NCBI taxonomy): domain Eukaryota; kingdom Viridiplantae; phylum Streptophyta; class Pinopsida; order Pinales; family Pinaceae; genus Pinus; species Pinus albicaulis. The sequence goes on from CM076569.1 coordinate 290,056,864, forward strand.
GCTAAAGTAAAATGACATGAAGAACATGTATTACATAATTTAAGGGCCAAAATATTAATAATGAAGATCAACCATAGTTACAGCTTCAACAGATTCCCCTATATGAAAGTATGTGACAAAGATGGGGAAGAAGGAAAGAAAATCTAGTGGAATTTGAATCAGACAATGGTCCTGATTAGTGTTGAAGTTTATTTCTTTACTTTTTGAATGAAGGAGTTGAATTTTGTGAAGCTATCTCACAAAGGGAAATTGTAGAGTTTGAGAGGGAGCATAATGAAGCATTGTTCGACAAGTTGGAAAGGAAGGGCAACCAAGAAGCAACCTCGAAAAGAGGTTAACATGTTTTCTTAATTGTTGAAGAGTCCTGCAAGACATCGGACACTGAACCCTTGGGAAACACATTTGACACCCCTTCTGATGGAGCTAACATCCATTACGGTCATTCATTCCATTGAAATGGTCTCTGCTTCAAAACCATACATGAAATTCCCACCTCATACGGCTCCTCATTTCTTTACAATAGGTAATGTGGGGATTAATCTGTGGAATTGAAAAAAACTCGGATTCTGACCCAATATTATGAATTAATAGGAGCTAGTGTATTTCCAATGAATCTCTTGCCATCCTTCCTGCAAAGATTCTTTTCCAAATACCAAGGATATTTTGAAGGAATATATTCTAACACAAACCTCGGCAATAATTTTTTCTAATTCCACATATTGATCATTTTGAACTAAAAGAAAACTTTGTGGTGAAATGGTTAAGTTCTGTACTTGATCTATTTATTCAAGGTGCACTAGAATTGTTGCTTTATAAGTTGAAGGAGACCACTTAAGAAACATATATGGACAAAGTTGCAGCTGTGACAAGCAGAGCTTGGAATTAGCTCTTCTCATCATCTGAATCAATATTATGCAATGAGAAAAGGAGCACTCTAATTCATATAAATTTTCTCAAGAAATTATGTGGGAAACCATATGTGATTTTTCTCAGTCACAAGGTTTTAAGAAAGTTGTTCACAACAAATACTAATTGCAGAAAAATCACAGTGCAAAGGAGCAAATAAATTGTTATTTGATGCCAGTTATTGTTACCCAGTTATGAGATGATGACCATTCCCTAAAAAAATTTCCAAAATTTCATTCAAATGGCGTTCTTTTATGATATCTTGTAATTTTTACATTATTAAATAGGGAAATTTATCCTTCTTTGAAACAAAACCTGGGATATTCTATGCAAGTCACTTGATAAAGTTTACCTACAATTGGAGTAGCAGTTTTTGTTTTACTGTATAGGTGAAAAAGCTGATTAGAGAAATTTTCTTAGATTCACACCTAAGAAGAGAGTGTCTGCAGAGAATACAAAATACTGAATTCCTTTAATTTAGGTTAAGGTATTTCTAGAAGTTGTCTGAGGCATACTATATTGTGGTTGTACATCATATATTTTTTCTGTTGAATAAATTTTTTTTTTATTGTGTTTCATCTACACTGATTAGTTATGTGCCTAGTCTTTCCAGAAATGGGCCAAAGAGTTTGGAATATGAAGAGCGTCCTGTGGACCTTAGTTGCTCCTTAATGAAATGACATTGTACATGTGCTCCATTTTGAAGGGACAACTTGGAATCTTCATGTAGGGCAAGCTACTAGAGTGAGTGATAACTAAATAAGTGAAACCATTAGGAGAAATATACCGTTGGAATGAAGAAGAGAGTGCATATGGAGAGTAGAAGCTTCTGAATGCCTTTATTTTTTCTTGAATATCATTCTAGATGTAGTCTGGTGGCAATCAATTAACTAGGGGCATATTTGTGACCGTTTTTTTAGGCATAATGTATTGTGGTTGTGCAGGTAACAGCATATATTTTTTCTGTTGCATGCCCTTTGCATGTGCATCATCTTCTTTAATTAAGTTACATGCCTAGTTTTTCCTGAAATTGGCCAAAGAATTCAGAATATTCAGAGCATCTTGTGGTTCTTACTTGACCTTTATAGAAATGACATTGTACATTTTCTCAGTTATTAAGGGACAAGTTCGAATATTCATGCAGGGCAAACTTCCAGAGAAATTGATTATGAAATAAATGACACCTATAGGAAAATATACTCTTAGAATGCTAAAAAACACGAGTTATTTTCCTAATGTTTTCACTCTTAATGTTTCAAGCCAAGCTACATATTTTCAATCTATTTATTCAAGGTGCACTAGAATTGTTGCCTCTCAATGTTCCCAGTTCTGATTATTGTGCTTGTAATTTGTAACAAGATTAATTTCATAAACAGGCAACTCTTATTTCCGGATAAAGTTCCACAGTTATTTGGTAGTGTTCGTTATGGGAGAACTAAGCATAATCAAAGCTAGATTAACCATGATCATGGTTCAGGAGACCTTAATTTGGTCATTTTACTAAAGTACACTACCAAATTTTGATAGTATATCAACTCCATGCTTGAACATCCAGTCTCTCTTCCAAAATGTACATTATATATAAGCACAGATAAAATAAAGAACTTTCATGATGTATGGCATGGTCCTGAAAGTACTTCTTTGGATATATGTTTGGTTCATGCCATGATATTGAAAGCACTCCTTTGGCTAAGTGTACCCCCTGCCACACCAAAACCTTTTTGATAAGAAATTACTTGACTATCACCAAATGAATCTATTTTAACATGTTTGGATATAATCTATTGTCTTAAAGAACTCTTGGATGAAGTTGTATAAGAATATCAGCCAATATGAATTACATCACATCTTGCAAGAAGCCATTTGTCTATCAAATTTCTTGGAGTTTTATTGGGATATTGTATTCAAATGTAAGGTTTTACAACATGCATTCAGTGAGAGGGCCTTAGAGGGAATTAAGATCACATTATTTCATTTGCAGAAATGAAAACACGTATACTAATAAGTTATTTTATTTTCATTTCTCACCTGATAGGGGTTTTGAGCAATGCTTTTCCCAATGGTTATGAGTTTAGAGTAATTCCAATGAAGTATGGTAATAGAATACATGTATTTAAGTGAATTATATAAATAAGATATCACATTAAACCTCTATTACTTGAATTACCTAGGGAAGATGCCTCCCTTGCTCATGGTATATGCTAGAATCATTGATTCATTGATTTGTTTCTAATTGTTCAATTTTTTTATTTTTTTTAGGTTTTGGGATTGGAACTATTTTGGTTAACCGGAAACAATTTGACATGTTTTTGATCTGTTTCCATTGTTTTGATTCTAAATCTCCCTTCAATTCACATATATGGAGACTCGAAGTACACCATTGATGGGATCAGAGGCAGATGTGGAATGCAATGCAGCAATAGCATTGGTTGGGTACAGTGGATCAAGTATCTATTAGAAAAGTTTCAAGCCTACACTATTTAGCACATAGATATGGAGAAAAATACGTCTGCTAACCTTCTCTCCAAAAGAGGGCTGGAGTCCACATATGGTGATATTCAGATCATACATTACAGGGCTTCCACTCTGTTGGACTCTCAATCTTTTCCTCTGCCATAATCTACATCAAGCAAGCCTGATCTTCTCAAGCAAGCTAGAATACATTTGCAAGCAAGCGGGATATCCTTTTTTCTTATGCTGCTTTTATAGACTATATCTTCATTGTACATACCAGATCCTTTTCTATTTTTTTCCTTTCTCAATATTCTCCTTTATGTTGTTTTCAATCAGATGATGTTCCCACTAACCCTCGATATGTATCTAGGCTCAGTGATGTTCTATTCAGTGACATATTGGCTGGGTTTTCAGTGGTTGGTATGGGGAGTTTTTATGTGTCTTTATGGCCTTTGTACTGTTGTTATGATGGATTTGGTTTGCCTGTTCATGGGGTTCATATATTGCCTTCTATCTGGCATATGCTAGAATGGTATGTCTAATGTGCTGGAAAATGATATTTGATCAACGAATATGAACTATTATATATAAAAATATTTTTTTCATCCTGAAAAAAAAAAAAGGTCGAATCAAAATATTTAGCACACAGGGGTTTCAATCAATGTTGCGGAACTGCGAATTTTTCCTTCTAGGATTATAACCACGATATAATACCTTCAATTATGCTTTGGGTTTCAAACATATTTATGTCTTTGTTGTGATTACACTTCGAATTCGCTCAAGTCCTCCACTTCCACATTAATCTACAGAGTATTTCTGGTTACATGATATACACAACTCTTTCACCAGTGCGGAAAGGCTTCAAATCTTACAGAGAAGAGTAAGAAGCATAATAAGTCTTCCATTACCATAAATTTCGAAATCTTTGGCACTTACATGGAAAGCTTCAAACAATTTCATTGAAAAACAATTTTACATGCGATGTTCATATAAAATAAAACGGTTTCACTAAAATGGGTTTAATACAAACTCTCACCTGATTCGTGGAGGTAACAAAAAACCAGGTAGTTCATCTCACATGAAGTGATCATGATCATGGCCATCTACATCTCTTCTGATAATCCCACTTGAACCCCTCGGTGTAATGGAGCTAATGGAGCTTTCCATGGTAGTCTCGGGATAGAAATCACCGTGATTGGAGGCACCGAGATTCCAATTTCTTGAGTTCAACCAAGTGTATCAAATCATAGTTGGATAGCATGGATGCGCCCTTCCACCTTCGTTGGACAAACCTTGCAACATGAGGGAAATAGACGAGGAAAACAAAAAAATTTGATATTCGAAAAACAAAAATCCCATGAACTAGTTTTACTCAAAAGCTAAGGAAAAAGGGTTTTGAGAGAGATTATTGAACAAAAACTCTACAAGGATTAGGAAAAGTTGTTTCCTAATACTAACTTTGTTATTATGGTATGGTGGTGTAAAACTTTGCATTAAGTAATAAAGTAATGGGTTACAATGGGGTTGGAAAAGATGAGAGTTCAAAAGACTAAATGGCTATGTAGGACATAGAAGCCAGAAAGTAATTTTAATAAGTTTTGAGGAAGTAGAGATAATTAATGAGTGGTGGTTGAACTTGATGTGAGAAAATGAAGAAGGCAATGAGGATTTGCAAAATTAGATTAACTAGGAAGAGAGTAGTGAAGTGAGGATGAGAGAGTTGGTGAGTGGATGGTTGTGAAACAAAGGGTTGTTGATCAAATATAGCTCAATAAAGAGTGGTAGTCAATGCACGTCAATGAGGTCTAATGAACACACTGGAGTGAGGTTACGAGAGATGTGTGATTACAAAGTAGAAGGTTGGATGCAATGTAGGATGAGATTGTGAATGAGAAAGAATCAAATGAACTAATGGGAAACCATATCCTAAGGCCAACAAAGGATGAGAAACTAATAGTGGGCATGGCACTAAACAATAGCAAAGTTGGCCTTATACCAGCCCCGCCCCTTGTGCTTCTAAAATAAAAATAGGTAACAGTACACTAGCATGTTAATAATGGTTCAAGTCCACCTCGTAGTCAGCTTAATTATGGAGGAAAAATAACAATTAGAGAAAGTAGTATTAACAATAGTGGAAGTTTGAATATTAAGAGTAGGACACTTGGGAGTTTTAGTTATTTAGAGCAAAAAAACAAGAGTTTCATGAATTTTAGTACCTATGATGCTTTGAATTATAACCTAGGAGCATGTAAGAGAAATAATATTAGAGTGATTTACTACTTAAAAAATTTAGTCATATGTAAATTCTTTGGGAAAAAAACATAATGATCCACATACCTTGATATAAAAAAAACCTTTAAAATGTCACTTTTAAAATCTCTTATGTAGTTACCTCATGTCATTCGGGTAGATATCACAATTACTTATGTAAGTAATCGTGCGATCATATTTTTCATTCTCTTAAAGGAGCTCTTTCTAGACATGCACCCCATCAAGCATAAATCATCCTAACATATACATTTGAAGTAATATAAATCATCCTATGACTATCCTCGAAAGAATTTTCACCCATAGCCTTGGTGATGGTGTAAGGCTCGTATCAAAATGGTATGAGCTTCTTCTAGGATTTTTTCAATTGCTCTTTATGCAAGTCCAACCATAACTCTTCATCAACCTGAAACTTATGTGGATCCGAATGGATTGTGTATGTACTTGTACTTGGAGTTCGCAAATTTCTATAAAATTTCATGAACTTTTTATTGAATTTTTTAGATACATTCCTCAACATTGGTATTGTTTCTTACCTCGTTCCAATTTTGGGAGGTATCTTCATGTGTTATTTCATGAATATAGCTGCATCAATTTATGTAAATTTTTTGGGACCCTCGAGCACACCTGAAAAGACTTGTGGGCAATAGAAATATGAAGAGTTATGTCAAATTTCTATTGAAAATATGGAAGGATTTCAACATGCGTATGTGGATCCTCACAATTGTATACTCTAAGGACATTTACAATAATCATATGGGTACTTTTTATTTATCAATCTAGGGATGGAAGGCAGTGGATTTGGTCAAGCTTGATGTCTGTCATGGACCAGAGGTTAAACCAGAAAATACTAAGGAACTTAATATCCCTATCAAGAAATATGGTCTTTGGCAACACAAAATGAAGCAAAATTTTCTCAAAGAAGAGCTTATGAGTGGATTTTGTTTCAACAGTCTTCTTATAGGGTGACAAAATTCTCATCCAAAGGAAGTGATCAAGAACAACAAAAAAACTCGGATGATGTTGAAAGGGCTTGCCTGGGTGACTCTGGGAGCAACTCGGAGGTGGTCAGACAAAGCTCTTCTAAGTTACAAATCTGAAGAGAAAAAACTGGTTATATATATGGTTTCTCAACCTGGGTTGTATGGAAAATCTTGGCAGAGAGTGTTTATCTTTCTGTGTCTTCACGAAAGTAGGTTTTCTGGTCACAGAATAATATCACTACATGTAGGTGATGGTTCTATAGTAATTTCTCAGCCTTATCTTTAGAATGGCTAACAGAGAGGATCAGGTTTGAATAAAGGATATAATTTTATGAATTTGGAGATTTAGAGTTAAAGAAAAAATTGTGGCGATGTTTGGATGGGTGCTAATTTGTAGGGTTTTCCATTTTTATAATTTTCTTTGTTGTGCTTTCTACCATGCTACCTAGTTGCTTTCCTATTGCCCTAGCATTTTAACTTTTTCGATGTTTATCTCTCTATTGTTTCTTTCCCCATTTGAAATGTCATCCTTATTTGGTAGGTGTTTTCTTCAATATAGTGTGAATATTTTTCCATCACACAGCTTCTGTGGGTTCGATCTATGCATATATCTTGTAAGGCCCATTCATCAGGGTATTTGATGAAATGAAATAATTATCGATGATCAACAACTAATGGTACCTGCATAGCTTTACTCTAAAAATTCTATAGTTTTCCTATGCCAACAGTTATACAACATTTTAACCTCATGATCTAGTCTCCTATGTTCTCTTAGATGATTCTATAAGCACTTATTGTTGTCAAAGCTTTTACTCTCTAGTCCCATTGAGCTATTTTAGTTATTTGTGGACATTGATCTATTTTCATTTCATTTCTTCAATTTTTCTGGCTGTTATGCCTTACCTTTGGCCAGTGCCTTATTTCTTACCTATGCTTTTTTTTCTTAAGCATTCCAGCCAGCCAAAGCAACAGGGGCAACAGGAGCCATACAGTCCAACCAGAGCCCAGCAGAGGCAGCAAGAGCCACGCAGGGCTGACACAGGCCCAGTCAGGGCAGCATAGGGGCATTGTAAGCCCTTCAGGTGTGACGCATGCCCTTACTGAGAAGCGTAGAGTTCGACACAAGCCAGTTAGGTTGACCTAAAGGGATTTAGAGCAACGTATTACTGTCATTTTTATTTCTCTGTTGGGTGAACCAGTTTTGGTGCCCAAGATTGTTGTACTTAGATTTTGCATAATAATGAAAACCCTCCAGAGCTAGCTACATTGGTTTTCCCACATTGGGTTTTTTCCAGGGATAGTTATCCAGAAAATCCATGTGTCACTTTCTCTATGAGCATGTTATTCAGTATTTGATCTGTATGTGTATGTTGCTAGTTCTATTTACTATTTACTTCGCTAATTTATTGAATATTTCCGAAATTAACTTGTAACTTAATTCAAGTAGGAGAAGTAAATCAAGATACTGCAATATGGTTTCTTAGATTAATAAATTTTTACATTCCCTAGGTCTAGCCCCATTAGATCACCTAGGGCAAAAATTTCCCAGGAATCTAGCTAGAGGAAAAATTCTATCTCCTAGAGGTAGTTGCGTTGCTAGGTGCCCTAACTCTCCTCAGAACTTGGGCCAATTCCAATGGTGGAATCTCCGGATACCTAAAGCCCTACCTCTAGGACCAAGTTTTGCGTAGGTGTTCCCAAGGATAGAACCTACTAGGATCAATTTGACCTATTGAAGTAAAAACAATTTTTTGATCCTTTCCCATCACCTTGTCTAGGATAGGAACATCATTGGTTGCTAAATTCCATCCTTGAACCTGGGCTAGGTCCACTTGGCCTCGTGTGGTCCCATTTGGTGTCAAAGGCCTTTCATTAAGGACCATTTGGGAATCCAAGTTCCCAAAGTATTTTAAGGATTGATAACTTCCTTAATAAGTCTTATTCTTTTTCCTCAACCCTTCAATCCCCCTCCTCTCTCCCTAGAAGATAATTCCCTTGCTTAAAAGGAAAGTAAGTCCCACTCTTTATTTCATCTTAGGGAAAGGGTTTCGAGGGTCACTTCCCACCTATTCATTTACCTATACTCTACAAGTGACTTCCTAAACTACCGATACTCCACCCATCTATGAAATTACGTGAAGATCAAGGATCCTTAGTTGTGGTGAAAATGGGCTAAGCCTCCATCGTTTCCCTTATCCTAGCAGTTGCCCTCTTAGGAACCCCTTTTAGATCCACTACTAGTTTGAGTGGTAACAAGTTGTTCACAATTCCATTTGTGAACAACTCTTTGGTATGCCCACTTTTGCCATACTATAGGACCAAGATGAGAAGTCCAGGGCTATGTAGGTTTCCCTTCTTCTCACTGAATCAGTCCTCTACAATATAGTGAACTAGGGCTAGTTGGTTGGCCCACTTGACTGTTACTTTAGTATTTCAAAGTCTGCACATCCTTAGGCCCTATACACCTGCTCTTCTACCAATTTTTTTTTCCTTCACTAGAACAAGAGTCATGGCTCTTCTTTGACAGTAACCTAACAACCCTCCAACTGCACTTGGCCTACCGTCAATCTGCCCAACCACAGTCAATTATTTTTACTGATCTACGGCCCACAATATTGTCTTCATCTAGGACTCTTCAAATATGCCACCTAACAATGGTTTGAGTCATCTCAAGATCACTATTCTTATGTATCGAAAATTTGATCTTTGTTGTCCAATCTATGAAAAAATATGAACTACTCCTCTTATCATACTTCTAACAATCTGTAGATGACTGAACTAGGGTAAAAAATCAGCCACTAACATTCCATTTACTAATTTTTTATAGGTTTCTTTAGATCTTTGTCTAAAACTCTATGGAAACTCCACCAAAATCAACTCCTCTGCATGTCAATCCATTCTTCATATGGCACATTTCTTCTACATGGTCAATCTTCTGCTCAAGTTCCACCCTCCTTTGGATCTGTTGTCTCCACACATACTAAATCTGCAAACCATCTTCCAGATCTGTGGTCTTTATTGCAAAAATAAACCTCGCTCTAAGGGTCACAACCCATCTTCTTCTACGCAAATTTGCCACAGTATTAGGGTCATATCTTATGAACTAAACATCCTAGGAAATTTTCCTAACTAGGGCATTATACTTATGTACTTCTAATTGTTGTATAACAAACCCTATCCACACATAGAAAAAACACGACTCTTACCTCCATAAGGGACTAGAATTTGACTGAATCTTGACATGGACTTGAAATCTCAATGTCGACCCTCAAAGTAAGGTTAACTCAGTCAATATTACACCCACGTCAACTTCTGTTATGGCTCTAAATTACAGTGTAAGCCCTCCTCCATTTATGTTGGTCTTTATCACAGACCTTGCGGCCTACTAACCACCACAAGGCAAGATGGTATCAACCCTCTCTTCTATTTCATGTATAAAATCTAACCAAAGAGATTCAATATAATTTTTTAATCATGTAATAAAACAAGATACTGAATCCTTCCTACAATTTGTGGAAACAAAACACAATCGCACAATCACATATAAGTAAGAGAAACAAGTTATCAATCGCACAACACAAGATGTATCTAGGGAAGAAACTGCTCAGAATCCTCTATCTCTATTTTTTATTAAGTCAAGGAATCATGAAACAATATAATGCTTAATCTCTCTTGAGATTCTCCAGCACTCTACGAATTGTCTCCTGCTAATATAGGAAAAATAGGTCTAGTACTTAGCCAATTCTCAGCCTTCCTTCAGCCTGCCTTGCTCACACAATTCCAATGGAATTATCTCCATATTAATTAGAAAAATAAACCTTCCTTGATTGTGCAATCCATCATGGCATCCCAATGACTTTATAATTACACATGGGAAATTTTCTATAAATACAACTGATAGTTATGTTCCTTTGAACTGTGTTACAATAAGGATCAAGGGTATTTTTATTATTTAAAATAAGATAAAACCCTAAAAAACCAAAGCCCTAAACTGAGGAGTTGTAACACCAAGAGTTTATGGGCCTTGTTGGGGTTAGTTGGGCAACCAACTTCCTGGGGTCGTAACTTGGTCATATGACCTTCATTTGACGCACATGATACCTCATTAGAAATATCTCTCCAAGGAATACAAGTGCTAATATGATTTATATGAAATTTTCAAACCTTTCATGCCCAAAAAACATCATTTGGGGCCTCAAAATGGCTCTAAAAATTTAGGACCTAAAAAACTGACAAAAATAGTAAATTTTGCTATAATTAAGGAAATTGAAAAACTAAAAGAGACAATGGAGAGGGCCGAAGTGGAATAGGCAGGTGGCCACCAATATCCACCTTGATCACCTTAAATCGAATTTCTTTAGCTAACTAAATCATCATGACCTAGTTAATTGACACAAGTTGCTCTGAGACGAAATTAAAATTTATCGTCCAATTTATTTAAGGGAAAAATAAATTAGATGCCTCACATTCCTCACTCCTAGTACATCAAAATTGCTCACCAGTGTGGGTGCATTTTTTTGTTTCCTTTCTATTTTTCAATTTCATTGTTTCTTGTTGCAAATTTCAACACTCCCTCTCAACAAGAAAGGAATTCAATCTATCCCCATTCGGTACCCTTGGAATGTTCTGCATGCTACACTTCTTTAGTGTTGTTTGCAGCTGCAAATCCTGAAACTGAATAGCCTCTGAGCAAATGAATTAGTATAATGCATCTGTCATCAGAGTCTTCTGACTACTGCTAGCTACTGCACCTGTCTAGTACTAGATTCTCTGCACTGCTGCTGACATCTGCATCCGTGCCCTGTAAACTGTTGCTAACTCTATTTGTGCTCCAGTATTTGACATCTGTCACTCTAATTTCTGTCTTGCTGACATCTGACTACATAAATCTAACTGATTCTTCCTACTACTGTTGTATTGTGGGCTCCTCGTAGCCAGGTTCGATCCATGAGACACGCCATCTCAATGGACCTTCCCCAAATTTCTTATCTTGGGATTATGTCTACACATAACCCCACCTTAAACCTCGAGGTATGGCTGCTCCCTCTTCCCATCTGGATCGAAATTTCCTCCTCATGGAGGTCTCTGCTTGAGTGGACACTTCCAGTCATTCTCCTCTCTGCTTCTCCAATTGTGGCAGCTACTCCACAAATTTTCTAAGACTGCTTCTCATGAGGATGCATGTTGAGAGGTAATTCATGCTCCCTCTAAACCACAAAGTCTCTAACTTCTACCTTTCTCCTCAAAGCTTTGCATGCATCTATTACCTCAAGTGCATATAGGTTCTTGACTCGCGCACAGTGTAATTGTCCCAAAGTTACAAAAAGTTTCAAAAAAAGAGTTGATTTTAAATCGATGATATCTCCCTCATTCGAGCTCCGATTTGACTGATTTTTTTTTCCATTGGGGTATATTTTCGCAAGGAATCCAAATATTCTATTTTTTTCCGAAAAATTTACACCAAAATATTCAAATATTCTCTACAAACTCACCGCCCAAAAAATTCCTACTCTGATACCATGTGGAAAATCTAACCAACGAGATTCAATCTGATCTTGTAATCTACTAAAACAAGATACTGAATCCTTCATACAATTTACGGAAACAAAACACGATCGCACAATCACATATAAGTAAGAGAAATAAATTATCAATCGCACAGCAACATGATGTGTTTGGGGAAAGCAAGTAATCAAAACCCCTCTATGTCTATTGTGTATTAAGTCAAGGAATCATGAAACAATACAATGCTTAATCTCTCATGAGATTCTCCAACACTCTGTCAATTGTCTCCTGTTGATCTAGGAAAACTCAGTCTAGTACTTATCCAATTATCATCCTCACTTCAGCCTACCTTGCTCATGCAATTCCTAGGGAATTAACCCCCTATTAATTAGGAAAATCAGTCTTCCTTGATTGCGCAATCCTTCATGGAATCCCAATGAATTTATAATTGCACATGGGAAATTTTCTCTCAATACAACTAAAATTTATGTTCCCTTTAACCTCTGTCTCAACTGGGTATTCCTTGAAACTGACATGCATGCAACTATTAATAGCGAATTATAAGTTATCTGATTGATCACTCATTGTGAATTAAATCTAATTTAATTCGTTGGACCTCTCACTAGCTCATCACTTAGTTAGAACTAGTTAAACTGATTTTAACTCATTTAATTAAGTTAATTACACTTGCACCCCACTAATGCATCAACTTCAACTGGACCCCAAAAATATTAGAATCCCTCTATATGCCTCATATTAGACCCTCAACTCGAATTTCTTGAGCTAACTCGGTCATCATGACTTAATCAACTGACACAAGTTTTTATGAGATGAAATTACAATTTATTGTCCAATTTATATAAGGGAAAAATAAATTAGACGCCCCACATTCCTCACTCCTGGTGCATCAAATTCCTCACCAGTGTGGGTGCATTTTTTTTGTCTTTTCTGGCTTCCAATCTCATTGTTTCTTGTTGCAAATTTCAACATTTTAGAATTTGATACGACCTTCACACAAAGACACTATTGAAATCACATGCCCAATTTCTCATGAGAAACCTCTCTTAAGCTTGATCTGCCAGAAGAGAAACAAAAATATGCCATCCTACTTCCTAGCGCAAACTGACTATTAAGGTATGCAACATTCTTCTGAACCCTTACATGATGATCTTGCTCTTGGAGGATGATCATGACCTCCCTTTAGCAACCCTTACTCGGCCCTTGTACTCGACCTACTTTAGGACTACATCTCTCTTCACCCCTATGATGTGCCAGATAGTGGGAATACATGTCAAACATGCTAAGATGTGACAAGTGATCAAGAATGCCAAGATGTGCAAGGGTGTGTCAATGCGTGTCAGGGAATATTAAGACAACAAAAGGGAGAAAAAAGTTAAACTACAAGGAAATGAACACATAAGAGGGTTAATAATTCATCAATTTACCTTTTCCAAGAGGGGCATGCTAGGCACACCAACACTAGGTAGCAATAGGTGCCAAGTGCAAAGTCTTAGTGCATTCTAAGTGCCAAGTATTCCTTTTTTGCTTCTCACCTACTTTCCAACAATTGATCTTCACAAATAAATTTAATATTAAACCATGTTAAATCATACCAAGGCATCTCAACGTATTCCATACATGCTAAGACTTTCCAAGCGCCAACATGTGCCAAGTGGCAATATGTGTCAGGGACTAGTGTTATGCATGTGATGAAGTGGAAGGGAATGTTGAAGAGTGCTAAGGTGTGCTAGAGAGTGATAATTCATGTTGATGAGTGTTAAGGAGTACTAGGAAAAAACATTGAGGGAGCACTAGGTAAAAATTCATGGAAGTTAATGAGTATGAGGAACGTGTACTGCCAGAGAATAGTGTTAATGGTCAGTGTTAGTTGTCATGCTAAGGAGGGAGTGACAAGGTATGCTAGGCATTGGTAAGGCATGCTAGGGAATATCAAGGCATGTTAAGAATTACCAAAGTGTGTTTGGGAGTTCCAAGGTGTGCTAATTATATCATGTGCCAATTAATAGTGCCAAGATATGCCAATACATGCTATGTGCTAAGGATGTGGTGCACGGTGCCAGGGTATGTCAATATGTGTCAAGGCAACAAAAGGAAGAACCAATAAGAGGGTTAATGAGTTAGGACTTTATCTTTTTGAAAAGGGGCATGCTAGGCACACTAATAATAGGTCCCAATACATGCCAAGTGGCATTGTGTGCCAAGTGCTAATGTATGTCAATGCATTCAAGCAAGGTGTTCTAGGGCATGCTAGGGACTATATGCAGCATGCCAACACATGCTAGGGGAGTTCCATGTTGTGCTAGCACATGCCACCATGTGCTTGGGCGTCAGTGTCATCACAAGATATTCTAGGTACAGATATGTTCCAAGACATGTGGGGTGCTAAGAAATGTTAGTGTGTGCCAAAGCATTAATTTAAGGTGTGCCCAAATTGTTGAGGATTGTTAGGTCTTTCTCATTAATAGAATTGTCAGAGCTCGATTATGTATTAAATAATATATTTTCTACACACAATAGTGGAACGTTATCTAAATTTAATTTTCTAGATAATTCACTTAATAGATATGAATCATCTGTTGACTCATAGGAAATCTCTATTTGACTAGTCATTACTTGAGGGAAATGATATACACTTATTACTTCTTAAAAATTGACTGACCCTAACCACTATGGCCTTGGAAATATTATAAAAAATTATCCACAATAATCGTATTAAATCGTTATCTTTTGACAAAAAATATATTAACAGGCACATAGCATCATCAAAAACTCATTGGAATGATCAATGATGATGGACATTTTTTGATCGTCACCAAAAGTAACAAAAAGAGCATTGGTGAGGGTAATTAAAATTTCATCACTATAAGTGTCATGAAAGAGAGAATTAGTGATGGGCCTTTAACGACCCTCACCAAAAGTGAAATGTCTTTGGTGACAGACCATAAAGGACCATCACTATATACACTTACAGTGACAATTTTTATTGATCAATGATGATAGACATATTTTGACCGTCACCAAAAGTAACAAAAAGAGCATTGGTGAGGGTCATTAAAAGTTTGTCACTAGAAGTGTCACCAAAGAGAGAATTAGTGATGGTCCTTTACGATCCTCACCAAAAGTGTCATTGAAAATGTCTTTAGTGACAGACCAGAGAGGACCATCACTATATACACTTACAGTGACAGTTTTTTAATGACCGTCACCATATGTGACATTGGTGATGGAACTTAAAGGTCTGTCACAGGCATGACCCTCACCAATTTACTTTTTTCTTGTAGTGTGGCTATAATTTTAGTATGTTTTATCATGAAATAGGTATTTTTAATCCATTTGATGTTTTTCTGAACAGGAAATACAACTAATGAACAGATTAGTCGTGCATATTTATTCAAAGAATGACTTGACCACAAAACATACCTTTTTCTCCTTATTTTTTGAGCTTTGTTAAAAATGAAAAAGGATTTGAAGCACACTTTTATCTCTTTTTCAAGCTTTGATAATAGTGAAAAGGAACCCTTGGAGTCTTCTTTCAACTCTTTTTAGACTCTGATAACGTGAAAATATTGCCGAGAATTTGTCTTTTCGAGCTCGTTAAACTAAATGAATTGATATCTACTCAGTATAAGTTTAACCCTTTTCCAAATTGAGATAGATTATTTACGAAAAAGGAATACCTTGGTTAAACATGAAAAAGGAGGTTCTCTTAGATATTATTTTACTCTTTTTCGGATCTGAGTGACAAATTTACGAAAAATTACGTATGGAGTTCTCTTTCGTCCTCTTTTTCAGACTCTCTAAATATGAAAAAGGACTAGGCTATCACTGTCGCTAAGCTCGTTAAAACATAAAGTAGCGACAAGATTGTCAATCATGGAAAGAATTGAGTTTCATTCATCACTAGACTCGTTAAATTATTAAATATCGATACTTTATTCGCCCAAAGGTTTGAATTATAGATCAAGAAATTATTATCCTCCTCAAGCTTGTTAAAAACTAAAGAGGTACAAGTCGAAAAATGACCAGGGAAAATTTTGGAAAAATAAACAAAGTTTCTTTTTGGTAGCAAGTCGCTCTTGAACATGACACTTCTTTTACTCCATGTCCGTGACAGTTTGGGTTGGGTAATCATCTTGACAGTTTATTCACACCTATGGTTCATCATACCTTCACTTCGATTTTGGGTCAATGCTTCCAACTCATCACAGTGTCACCGATATCTTCAAGAGAAGTCATCCAATGATTAAAAACTCATCCTTCTGCAATACTCATAAACCTTCATTTTCATGACCATCATCCCTGAAAAATTGCTATATCAAGTCATACCCTTGTCTCTGAATTCAGTAACTCTTGTTTTGAAATAAGGTGACTTCCTGTCGACAACAAATCAATATCCAGGAAGTTCACTTAGAAACATCATATTCCAGTACCATGAGGCTTGTTACAACATCGACAAGATTCTTGCTTTCGGACCTTTCACCAAAATATTTTGTTTTGCGTTCGACACCAAATCACCTATTCACGCCTTATGAAATGTACTGCATTAACTTGAGAGCCACTGAAATTAATGTTGGTTCTCTCGCATTTGTTAATAGATCACATCATTGGCTAGTAATCAAACGATGTCTTTCCATGTTCGACTACAAATCATATATTCACATGGCTAGAATTGTACCCGAATGATCGAGTCAACAAGATAAGAAGACCTCGGATCTAGTTTTAGCCATCGGAGCTGCGATTTCAGGATTTTTGTACACTTCATCTGTACGGTGACCTTACATATAGATTGTCATCCAAAAATGGGCCTATATCTATAGGCATGTTTGCATCTAGTCAACATTCCAATGAAGATGACTTTTTGAATTATGTACATGTTATTAGATTGTTTTATGTGCTGCATATGAGAATTCCTGCCCTGAAAAATTATGATCAAAAGAGGATATATCATAATGTAATGTATTGTAATATTGATTCAGGTGACCACTCAGCTTTGTTTCCAGACTCACCACAGTGTAAAGCATCTCAATCAAATGTTCTTATTATTTGGATCTCATGCTTTAGTGGGCAATTGTTATAGGTCAATTTTGACACCATTCACAATGACCTGGTTAACTAGGCATCATTTCCAGGACCAATGATCAAGGGTCTATCATTACCTATCATTTGAGTTTCTACACACCCTAAGACAACAGACAAGACAAATCAAGCAAGACTTTCATCAAGCAAATATTTCCATGGTTTGAAGCTTATTATATAGCATATGAGAGCTCACCAGCATAGGATATAAGAGGCCTAAGTGTGTTGCATATGTTGGCATCCCCATGCAAGGTTACTCTGCAAAGCACTTCCTGACATTCACAGGTGCGTTGGTGACATTGGGAGAGAAATTCTCATTGTTCCAGAATCTCCACTTGGCTAGTGCCTTGTGGAAGAGTTCACATGTGTCAAGCTTTGGATCCAAGTGTCCATTTGACTCTACAAGACTGGAAACATGTCTTGCCTATTATTGGAAAGTCAATTATTGCAAAACAACCTACAGTTCATCTATAAATTTAGCACATATCTAAGTGCTTGAGAAGGAAGAATTTGCGTAGAGAAATGCTGGAGAATTTTCAATTGAGAGCTAGATTTTTGAAGCTGTTACTGGAGAGATTTATACTATGATGAGGCTTGGGAACATTGCTGGAAGGTCACTTCAAATTATTCACCAGGTTGTAACCTCTCCTTCTATAATTAATAAAGAGAATTGCTTATTTTTCCCTATATGCATCTGTATTGGCTTTGATTTTCCATATTGCAAGATCTTGGTTGATGTATATGGTTTATGCTTTACTGATTTAGCTAACTAGCTTGAATAGATATCTATATTATTGCATATTTTTTTGTTTCAGTTTTATTTCTTGCAGGAAGCATTCAGCCCACAAACTGCTTGAATTTGAAGCTGCAACGGAAGCGACAGAAGGAGCCATTTGGAAGCGACTGAACAAGTAAGCCTCCAATCCTTTCTGTGTATCTATTCTGAGTTATGAAAATTAGTCGTATAGTCTTTCACATGTTGTTCTAGACTAGCACTTGTCTAGGGAAGCATGATTTATCCATAATTCACAATTCTGGCCCAACAAATGGTTAAACCAAAAATTAAAAATTTAAATGCACTTTAATATGGAAAACTAGTGTGAAACTAGCTCCTTGATTCTATGGCCCTTTTGAAATACTTGATAGGATTGGGCCTATGGTCTACCACCTCATTTTACCTAGTCATATATGCATATACAACATATTTCATGTTTCCTTGTTAAAGAAATACATACATGATCTTAAGAATATTATTGATTGGAAGGATGTTCAGGTAAATAATGTATTGAAGAATGCTTATGTATGTTTTCTAAAACAATAACTACTAGAAGCTAATGGTTGTCATAATGATTGTGGATGTAGGTCGAACCTAATGAATAATTCCTAGTTGAGCCTCTACACATACTATATAGGTGAGAAACTAAGCTACATACGTAAGTAGTCACCGAGGTTAAAGTTCAATGAAAGAACTTCAGCTCAGAAGAGGCTACCTACGAAGGCAAAACTATTATGCACGAGGCATATCCAAAAATGTTCTAAGGGCTAGGAAAGCACTGAGGATGATGTTTCACATGGGGAGGGGGGAGACATAATACCCCCAATAAATTGTAAATATTATATTTACTTGTTGGGAAAAATACTGAGAGGGGGGGGGGGGTGAATCAGTATTTAGATCTGACTGATAAATTTCTATTTTTTCTTTCTAAAAAACCCATACGCTACTTTACTAAACCCAACTCGCATATACACGTGGATATCCTTCACAAAACTTGCGTATCACCAGAGATCTCATTATGCAGATAATTCTTTACTTATATCATTGCATCATTCATTCATTAGATGTTTAGTAAGCAGTAAACATGTGCAGTAAGAACAGAATAAATGATCATACATAAGCATCACACATGAACACCAGGATTTAAGGTAGAAACCGAATTCGGGAGAAAACCACCGTTTCCGTCGTCTTAGTCTTTAATATTTATTATAAAGAAAACTTCTTACAACATTGTACTGGTGCAGACTCATACCAGTATGCAGGCACCCACCTGCAGAAGGCTACAACCTGCTCTCGTTTACCAGCCTCTCCTGGAAGGGAGCTAAAACCCCCTACTCTCATTTACCAGCCTCTCTTGGAAGGGAGCTACTACCCCTTGCTGAAGGCGTCGACCCTCAGCACTACTGCAGACCACATTTCATAAATTTTTATACTGGGTCAAACAGCTTCAACACAACCCTTCATTTAACATCAACAAACATACTTTTCCCAATACTTCAAACAGAACAATGAGACCACCGTAACCAAGATATCAGAAATAACCCAGACTTCAGAATAGATATGTAGATGTAAACTCAACCCTGAACATTCATTGAATCAAATATCGTACACTACTTCTCTTTACTGAAACTGCATGTATACGCACTTCCCTTCTTACCAACCTGCGTATGCCTCTGTGCCTAACATGGAATGCATATGCTACTTCTATTTACTGAAGACGCGTGTATACGCACTTATCTTCATATCAACCTGCGTATACTTCTGAGTACACTGACCTTTTTTTTTTTGTTGGAATGTGATCAAACTCAGATTCAGATCTGAAATCAGATTTATGTTCAGACAATCTATCAACCATGTAGAACTGTTTAGACAGTCATTCTTCCTTCATTGAATCATCAACCAAAAACTTGATCTTTAATCATAATTAGCAGCATAATCAACATTCAAAAAACCCAGATCTGTATGAATACCTCCTTGACAGACAACAGTAAAACAACATAATAGATCATACATTTCATTCCACACACTTCATCAAAACCCTAGATTCCATACGCGCTTTTAATTCACTAAACCTGCGTATATACGCGCTTTCACAGAGAGAAACCTGCATATACTTCACTGCATTTTATTCTTCAGAAACCCTGACTACCATACACGGTTTTCTTTAAGCAAACCCGCGTATATACGTGCTTTTACCAAGACAAACTAGAATATAGATCTATAAAAGATAAACTTTGCATAACAGTCCAGATCTATAAAATTACCCATATTTCTTCAATTTCTTCATCATACTTGCGCCAGGTCTTCATCATTTCTTTTCAGATCATCCCAGAGATTCATCATTTCTAGATCTAGAGATCTTGAACCTTCATCATATCCATAGGTGCATCATAGATTCAGATCTATCAATTAAGAACAGATTTCAACCATGCATATATACTTCAGAGTGAATTATTCATTAAAACCCAGACATATGCACACCTTGCACTATTATTCTCTTCTCCTTATATAGGTTTAGCCTTTATCAATACCATGAGTCAAAACCACTCAACCTTCGATGGTATTCTTGGACGGGATCAAATAGATAATCCAACGCTCAATACTATGGGCCAATACCATGGTTATGTCCCCTGGTTTTGTAAATTTAGAGCCCAAATAGGAATACGCTACTTTTCATGTACATTTCCGCGTACATACGCTACTTCTCCTTTACAAACCCGCTTATGATTTGTGACATATCATATTTATCATCTCTTTGGCACTTACTGAAATTTGTTTCTCTGCTACTTCTGAGCTGCTTGTAGATACATCAGATTTACATCATTAATAAACTCATCAAGTCAGTTTCCATCAAGGACAACTTCATCAAGTAGGTTGCCATCAAGGACAACACATTGCATTATATTTCCAACAATCTCCCCCTTTGGACTTGATGGAAACTATGATGGTGTTTGATCATCACAATAGATAGATACAAGACACCATGATACTCTCCCCTTATTCAAACACAATGATACGCTGCCCCTTTGACATCAAGGGCAAAGGGCGGATCAAAACCAAAACAAGGTTTTTCTTCTCATGTAGAAAGAAGAACTTTGCAGGTCTGATGTGCACTGAAATTACCATGCTCCCCCTGAGTTCATGTTGAATCTTCAAACATAATTTTTCAATGAAGTACATGACTCTATGACCTTTCCTATCACCAGGGACTCATACTTACATCAATGATCCAACCAAGTGGATTTACATAAGTGACTCAAGTCCTTTCATGACTGAAAATACAATTTTACATCAGAGGTCTCATCATGACCTTTTCATCAAATTACAACAATGACCTTTTGTAACAAATACCAAAAATACCTCAAGAGAGAGATCATATTTCAGAACCATCGTAATTCCAACAATGCATTATTCTCAGCAAGGCTAATGCTCCCTCTGAACTTGTACAACTGTTCTTGAGCCATTTCACTCCTTCATCTCCCCCTTAGCTTGTGCATCCTGAACACTTTCAACAGCAAACCATCAAGGCATGTTCATCAAATATCAGATAATGAAACAAAAATATGAGAGATGAAACATCACCAGAGATACCCAACAACACCATAGCTATGCTGAAGAATGCTGACCCAGAAAAATTTGTCAACAACCATCCATACGCAATTTTCTTTGTATAAAATCGCGTATATGCGCGACTGTCTTTCATGAAATCCGCGTATCCAATTCAATCTTCTGCATTTAAGTAGATCTGATCTTTTGCATGGCAGAGACTACTCCCAGCTTCTGTCTTAGATATTCGAACGCTTCCCTGGGTAGAGGTTTGGTAAATATATCAGCAACTTGTTCTTTGGAGGGAACATACTCCAACTTCACGTTTTGTTCAAGCACTTGTTCACGTAAGAAGTGATACTTGATGGGAATGTCCTTGGTATTGGAATGCATAACAATATTCTTTGAGATACTGATGGCACTTGTATTATCACACATAATGGAGATTGGAGGTGAACATTTGATTTGAAATTCTTGTAAGGTTTGCATCATCCAAAGAAGTTGAGTGCAACATGATGCGGCAGCCACATATTCTGCTTCTACTCTAGATAAGGCAATAGAGTTTTTCATCTTGTTGAACCAAGATACAAACAGGGGCCCCATATAGAATGCACCACCACTAGTGCTTTTCTGATCATCAACATTTCCAGCCCAATCTGCATCAGTGTAAGCATGAAGAGTGAGATCAACATTCTTTGGATACCATAGTCCAAATTCTTGAGTTCCTTGTAGATATTTGAATATTCTTTTGACAGCCTGAAGGTGAGACTCTTTTGGATTAGCTTGGAATCGTCCAACAATCCCAACTGCATGCATAATTTCTTGTCTAGTCCCAGTGAGATAAAGTAGAATTCCTATCATAGATCTGTATTCTGGTTGATTCAGAGTGGGAGAATCATCATGAGAACTGATATTACATCTGGTTATCATTGTTGTACTTACAGGTTTTCACACTTCATTCCATACTTCTTCAGAATTTGCTTAAGGTATTTTGATTGTGATAAGAATATGCCATTTGTAGTTTGATGCACTTGCAAGCCAAGAAAGAATGTTAGTTCCCCAAGTAAAGACATTTCAAATTCTTGCTGCATAGCAGAAGAAAATTTCTAACTCATAGATTCTTCATTACTTCCAAAAATGATATCATCAACATATACAACCACAATCAATATTTTATCATTTTCAGTTTTTGTGTATAAATTGCTATCGACATACCCCTTTGAAAATCCTTGTTGATGAAGATATTTGTCAAGATGATAATACCATGCTCTTGGAGCTTGTTTGAGACCATATAGAGCCCTTTTAAGTCTACAAACAAGTTTTTCATCATTTCCCAAAATGAATCCTTCTGGTTGTTCTATATAAACTTCTTCTTCTAGATCACCATTGAGAAACATAGATTTAACATCCATTTGATAAACTTTGATTTGTTGGAAGGTTCAAAAAGCAAGAAACATTCTTATGGCTTCAAGTCTAGCTACAGGAGCAAAAGTTTCTTCAAAGTCTATACCTTCTTGTTGAGCATACCCCTTGCAAACAAGTCTAGGTTTATTTCTTATAACCTCCCCAATCTCATTTAACTTGTTTTTGAATATCCATTTAGTTCCAATGACATTTTTGTCATGAGGTCTTGGTACTAATTCCCAAGTGTGATTCTTTTCAATTTGATCAAGTTCTTCATTCATGGCTTGAATCCAAAATTCATCCTTGCTAGATTGATTGACATTGTGTGGTTCAATAGTGGATATAAATGCCAGATAGCTAGAAGATCCCACAAGAGTCCTTCTTGTTTGTACACCTGATCCCTTATCTCCCAAAATTTAAGATTCTGAATGATTCTTTTGAATATATTTGGATGGAGCTTTTTTAGATAAATCATCTTTAGGTTCTTCATTGGGTTCACTGTTTATATCATTGCTATTTGATGTAGAAGGACATATTTCACCATCGTATTCATTTTTTGTTTGTTTTTCTTCTTTTGGGGCTGCAGGAGACTCATCGATAACAACATCAATACATTCAACAATCTTCCAAAGTATTTTATTGTAACATTTATATGCTCTACTCCTAGAGGAGTAACCAAGAAGTATTCCTTCATCTGCTCTAAATTCAAACTTGCCAAGTTTTTCATCATTATTTTTGATAAAACATATGCTTCCAAAAACTCTAAAATGCTTCACAGTGGGAGGATTACCATACCAGAGTTCATATGGAGTTTTATCACTATTTACTCGAACATGTGCCTTGTTAAGAATATTTATCGCTGTATGTGCTGCTTCTCCCCAAAAGGTGTCAGGTGTTCCAGAATCATCAAGCATAGCTCTAGCCATTTGTTGAACTATTCTATTCATTCTTTCTGCTACGCCATTTTTTTGTGGAGTGCCAGCTACAGAAAACTGTCTTTTTATGCCATGTTGTTCACAAAATTCAAAGAATTCATTTGATGTATATTATCCTCTTCGATTAGATCTAAGACACCATACGATATTTTCGGGTGGAGTAATATTGGGAAGATCACCAACTGCTTTAAGTATGCTTGATTTGTTGATCTGAGAGAAGCTCAGATGCCCCAACCTTCTATGCCATAGCCAGTTTTCTAAAGACTTACTCAAGTAACATTGATCTTTGCAGTTCTTCAATACGTACAGATTGCTTGGAGTTATTTTTCCTTTTACAATTGTTTTACCTGTATCAAGATCACGTACCACACATTGTTTTGAACTAAAGACAACTTCAGTTCCTTGATCACACATTTGAATTACACTTAACAGGTTATTCCTTAATCCATCCACATACATGACATCATTAGCTTTCACCTTCTATTTTAGAAATATAGACCCTTTTCCCTTAATTACCGCAGAAGTATCATTTCCAAATGTAACCTTTTTTTTTTCTAGAGCACTATATGCAAGAAGTTTGTTTTTGTCACCTGTCATGTGTCTTTAGCATCCACTATCAATGTACCATTGATTTTCTTCACCTTCTGCAAATAACGTTATGCCACAATTTTCAACCTGTAATTCCTTCTTTTTCCACACTTCAGAGCTTGAAGGAAAATGCTCTTTTGGCTGGACTTTGCTCCTGCATTCAGATTCTTCATGGCCAAAGTTATTGCAATAAGCACATTCAACTTCATTTTGAAGAGGAGAAAAGTTGTTATAGGCATTATCCTTTGTTTCAATATCAATCATTTTCTTTCTTGCTTCTCTTGTCATGATGGTTTTATATGCAACACATTGAACAGCTTTATGACCAAAATTGTGACATGAGAAACATTGTCCATTGAAGAAGAAATTTTTGCGATCATGAAATCTTCTACTTGAATTTACCTGTTGATTGGTGTTTCTTTGAAAGACATTCCTCTTACTGTTCTTTGAATTGAGATGATCATGCTTTACCTGTAAAGATTATTTATTCCCTTGCCGAGTGGCAGAATGTTGTATACCAACTGTAGCTGCTTTTAGATAATTTGGTGCTGAAGCCTGAGAAGATTCTCTGATATATCCAAGACTTGTCTTTATAAGAGGAGAATGTTGTACCTTGATAATCTCATCTAAGGTTTCAGATCTTTTAGAAAATCTAAGATTCAGAGTCTTTACTTTCTCAAGTTCTTTTCTTAGACTTACTACTTCACATTCTAATTTTTCATTGTGTTTCTTCTCTTCTTCAATCGGATTTTTTAGAGTCTATATGATTATTTTTCTTTCTTCTAAGCATATTTTGAGTTGATTGTTTTCATCAAGAAAATCATTGTCCTCTAGAGCATCCATAAAAGTATATTTTTCCTCTCTAGAATTGTTTTCAAATGCCATGAGAAGTCTAAGATCTTGTTCACATTCTTCCTCACTATCAGATAACCCATCACTGTCTTCATGAGTATAGTAATTTTTTCTAGTGCTAGACCGATTCTTATTTCTTCTTGCTACTTCCTTTCCTTTTGTAGGAATTTCTTTATGAGGACACTTAGCAGCATAATGACTAGCTCTTCCACAATCAAAACATTTGAAAGGAAGCTTACCTCTAAACTGTCCTGTACCAAGTTGAAGTTTCTTTACAAAATTTACCTCATCTTCTTTTGAGATATATCCTGATTCTTCTTATTCTTGTACTTATTTCCCTTTTGTAGCAGCTCTAAAGACAACTTCCTTGACTTCAGATGGTCCTCCTCTTCTCATTTCATATGCAGTTAGTATGCCATGAAGTTGCACCACAGTAAGATTATGAAGATCCTGTTTTTCTTCAAGAGAAGAAACTTTTGACTCAAATTTTGCCGTTAGTGATCTTAAAATTTTCTCAACCAAAGTAGAATCGGTTATTGTTTCTCCCAGATTTCTCATATGATTTACAACATCATCAAGACGTAAAAAGAAACTAGAAATACTCTCATCACTATGCATCTTTAAATTTTCATATTCAATTCTAAGAGTTCGGAGTTTTGCACTTTTTACCTTTGCATCACCTTCATGACTTAGAATGATTTTTTCCCATATTTCCTTTTTTGTATTTAGCTGCATGACTTTGAAAAATTTTGATTCAGTTACACTTCCCGTTAGATCATTCACCGCCTTTGCATTTGTTTCATAATTCTTCTTTTCCGTCGGATTTGTTGGTACTGCGGTTGAATATTGATATCCTCTTTCTATAGTGGCCCATACGTCTGCTCCCAGAGACTGAAGATAGGATCTCATCCTTGTTTTCCTGAAGATTAAATTGTTTTCGTTAAAGAGCAGATGCCTGTTAAATGTTGTTCCATCTTGATTGTTCATCTTGCTTGATCTTCCTTCTAGCGGCTAAGCCTTTTCAGAAGGACCTGCTCTGATACCAATTGTTGGGGAAAATACTGAGAGGGGGGGGGGGGGGGGGGTGGGTGAATCAGTATTTAGATATGACTGATTTTTTAGTTTTTCTTTCTCAAAAACCCATACGCTACTTTACTGAACCCAACTCGCGTATACACGTGGATATCCCTAACAAAACTTGCGTATTACCAGAGATCTCATTATGCATATAATTCTTTACTTATATCACTGCATCATTCATTCATTAGATGTTTAGTAAGCAGTAAACATGTGCAGTAAGAACAAAATAAATCATCACACATAAGCATCACACATGACCACCAGGATTTAAGGTGGAAACCCAATTCGGGAGAAAACTACCGCTGCCGTCGTCTCTGTCTTCAATATTTATTATAAAGAAAACTTCTTACAACATTATACTGGTGCAGACTCATACCAGCACACAGGCACCCACCTGCAGAAGGCTACAAACTTCTCTCATTTACCAACCTCTCCTGGAAGGGAGCTACAACCCCCTGCTCTCGTTTACCAGCCTCTTCTGGAAGGGAGCTACTACCCCCTGCTCTCGTTTACCAGCTACCACTGGAAGGGAGCTACTACCCCCTTACTGAAGGCGTCGACCCTCAGCACTACTACAGACCACGTTTCATCAATTTTCATACTGGATCAAACAGCTTCAACACAACCCTTCACTTAACATCAACAAACATACTTTGCCCAATACTTCAAACAGAACAATGAGACCACTGTAACCAAGATATCATAAATAACCCAGACTTCAGAATAGATATGCAGATGGAAATTCAACCCTGAACATTCATTGAATCAAATATCATACGCTACTTCTCTTTACTGAAATCACGTGTATACACACTTCCCTGCTTACCAACCTGCTTATGCCTCTGTGCCTAACATGGAATGCATACGCTACTTCTATTTACTGAAGACGCGTGTATACGCGCTTATCTTCATATCAAACTACGTATACTTCTAAGAAAACTGATTTTTCAGAATGTGATCAAACTCAGATTCAGATCTGAAATCAGATTTCTATTCAGACAATCTATCAACCATGCAGAACTGTTTAGACAGTCATTCTTCCCTCATTGAATCATCAACCAACAACTTGATCTTTAATCATAATTAGCAGCACAATCAACATTCAAACAATCCAGATCTATATGAATACCTCCTTGACAGACAGCAGTAAAACGGCATAACAGATCAGACATTTCATTCCACACACTTCAGCAAAACCCTAGATTCCATATGCGCTTTTACTTCATTGAACCTGCGTATATACGCGCTTTCACAGAGACAAACCTGCATATACTTCAGTGCATTTTATTCTTCAGAAACCCTAATCGCCATACACGCTTTTCATTGCTTTAATTCGTATATACACGTTTACTTAAGACAAACTAGCGTATAGATCTATAAAAGATAAACTTTGCATAACAGTCCAGATCTATAAACTTACCTATATTTCTTCAATTTCTTCATCAGACTTGCACCAGGTCTTCATCATTTCTTTTCAGATCATCCCAGAGATTCATCATTTCTAGATCTAGAGATCTTGAACCTTCATCATATCCATAGGTGCATCATAGATTCAGATCTATCAATTAAGAACAGAGTTCAACCATGCAAATATACTTTAGAGTGAAGTATTCATTAAAACCCAGACGTATGCACACCTTGCACTATTATTCTCTTCTCCTTATATAGGTTTAGTTTTTATCAATACCATGAGTCAAAACCACTCAACCTCCGATGGTATTCCTAGATGGGATCAAATAGATAATCTAGTGCTCAATACTATGGGCCAATACCATGGTTATGTCCCCTGGTTTTATAAATTTAGAGCGGAAATAGGCATACACTACTTGTTACGTACATTTCCGCGTACATACGCTACTTCTCCTTTACAAACCCGCGTATGCTTTGTGACATATCATCTTTATCATCTCTCTGGCACTTATTGAAATTTATTTCTCTGCTACTTCGGAGCTACTTGTAGATACATCAGATTTACATCATTAATAAACTCATCAAGTCAGTTTCCATCAAGGACAGCTTCATCAAGTAGGTTTCCATCAAGGACAACACATTTCATCATATTTCCAAAATTACTTTTGTTAAAGTTATTTGGAAGATTATGGGCCCATTTTAAAGGCCTGGTAAGAATAAGTGATCAACATACATGTTTATTTTCTAATTTTAAATTAATAAAACATTGCATTTAGTAGCTATGAAAATGACGATGGGAAAATATGTTGAAAGAGAGTTTGAAATTCTAGAAAATTAAAATAAATTTATGGGCAGAGATAGTTGTCTGCCCAGATTCCTCTCCTTAGAGTAAAATATCTTAGTTAGGGAAAAGGGAGCCAAGAGGGTTAGAGGGAAAAAAACCTGAGGCCACCTTGTGAACTTGGAGCCTGGTTGGAAGGGGACAAAGAGAGGAAAGTATAAGTTGTATAGCTTGATTTCCTGATAATAGGAAAATGTTGAGGGAGGCATGACACTACCAAAAATTAATCCTTAAGTTGGTTGGCCAGTTGAATTCAAATTTAACCCCCTGTGGTTATCTAACTCCTTGGTTGGACTTGGTGTGGACAAAGGATGTCCTAGTTGGACCTATTATGGGCTCTATCAAGGAAAATTTATTTTCGATGTGAAATTGGTTTCGCGGGGGGTTCTGTTGGAGGATATAGGCTCTCATTGTTTGGGTGGAGAATTATTTTGAAGGTGCAGTTAATAGAAAACATATAACTACAATAACTGAACGGTTTTTGTTGTATGATTAATTTCTGTTATATGTGCATCTTTTTTTATAAAACTTGATAATGTGGAATTATATATAGAAGCACACACATACACACACACAAACACACACATATGAGAAATTTATCTAAATATAAATACTATTATTAAGAACTAACATAGATCTATTTTAACATTAGATTTACCAAGCATCTAGAGGAATCAAATTTTTGGAGTTGCGAACCTTTCCTCAAGTTTTTCACTTGCGATGAGGTTTGCATTTTGATATATTTTATCCATATAGGGGCTTGGAAAATACAAATTTAATATGGATATTGTTTTTCGATGAATATAAGGTTGAAAGGGATAAGGTTAAGTGCATATTTCCGATGTACACCATTATATTTTTAAAAATAATTATTAAAAGGAAAAATAATAAAAGTGAATTGAAAAAATAATAAAAATTTAAATATAATAAAGGGGAAGTTATTGGTTTAATTTCCCACCCAAATCAAGGTGATATATTGGACATGATGAAGATATAGTCCTACCAAGCCTTGATTTTTTTTTTATAAAATATAAAGGTTATAAATATGCACTAAATTATTTATTTATTTAAATATAAATGTATTTTTTTCAAATATATTCAAATATAATAAAATATTTGAATTTTATTTAATTTTTAAATATATTTTATAAAGCTTTTTAAATTTGTCACATGAAGAAATCATGAACCTAAAATATTTGTTCACAATATTTTGTTATAAATATGAAAATCATAAATCCTCAAACCAATAACTTATTAAACCATATACATATGGAATTATTACATAGGGGAACTTTACCATCTAAAGGAATTCTACACATAAAGTTTAAAGAGGAAGATCATAATTCCAACTAGGCCTATGATGGATACTTCTAACGCTTGGGATTTATTTGTTAGAGCCAAAATTCATCATAGGGTTGTAGATAAAGGATGAGTTATATTTCATCTGAACAACCATCACTCCTTCCTTTTTCAGCCTTGAATTGGGGACAAAAATTAATTATAAAGAAGAATTAATTGGGCTTTGGCTTGCATGAGGGCTTTACTCAATAAACCTATGACATATAACAAGTGATAGTAACATATTAAACCATACCCTTAATTTGACTATATATAGGAAAATACCTCTTAAAATCATTTTATTTAACACCCTACCAATACGAACTCAATACACCTTCCCAATTTAAAAAACTCCTATTTTCACTAGATATTGTAGGTACCCATTTTTCATTAAAATTTTTCATACCCTTATATATATCCCCTTATTTTCATTAAAAATGGTAAGAATGTTTTGCAATTAGAAAGAACAACCTAAATACTAGGTAGCTGAAAACTTCAAATTTTCAATTAAAAGAGGAAGATGTAAGTTTGTTGATTTATAAAAACATAATGTAGAAAAATTGAATGGAAAATAAACAGATTTGAACTCTCAATTGTATATATCTTCTATTGAATACTGAAAAATAAACACTACAACAATTCAAAACAAAACCTCTATAACTAACACAATGACACACCTTTCATCTCCCTTATAGAATAGGGAGAGGAGAGAAAGTATAATGAATATGGACACATGAAAAAGCCAATCTGGATGGAATTTGTCAAATCATATCCCTACCCTAGTCATCTAGTGGACCATATTTTCATGGTAATATCTCCAAGTATGTGTGTCTCCATCAAAAGATGAACTTGAGCATGCAAGCATGCATTACTTCCTTGAGATGTGTGTGCTCTACGTAAGATGGGATTTTCTCATGTATAGATATTCTAATTGAATTGGGATGTGTGCCATTCTAGTAAGAATATACCATGAATGCTAAACATAACAAAATCAAAGCATTGATAATAGAAAAAATCTATCCAAAACTAAAATTCTAAATTTGAAACAACATCTAAACCAAAATTAGCTAAAGTTGTGACATGTGTGCCCTCAACATGCATGCACCCTCTTCCAAACAATATTCTATTTCATTTTCTCCTATAGAATGCATGTGCCCTCTACCAATAAATAGTATTTATATCATTTTCTCCTTCATTTTCATTAAGTATGTTCGTCATTGATGCAAGGAAAGGGTGAAGGTGCCATATCTGTTGTCTTCTTTGTTTCCCTGTCGTTAGGAGGATCACTAGTTGAGAAATTGTAAAAACCCTTAAAGCATACATTAGACATATATCATATAGGCATTAACAATTTTATGCATGTTTTTATGGAGAAAGGTAGCTTGGATAGAAATCAAAAGACAAAAGCGGAAGCGGGGAGCGACATTTTCAAAATCTCCTCTGTCAGGAGTGGTTTTGGTGGTGAATTTTATATAATATATATTTGTATATATTTTGATGCATATATGTCAAAAAAAACATGTAGAATTATGAAATAGTGATAAAAAACCTAAAAACATGCATTAAACCATATAACATCATTCATTTAGTAGTTATAATTTTCATCAACCACAAGTTCAAAATTTAGAAGTTCTCATTTATAGAGCATGTAAGAGTTCACATAACCAAAAAAACATCGAGTGTAATCCATCTCTAAACTTAAAATACATAAACAAATAGGCTCTTGATGGCCTCTAACATCGAAGAAAATCACGCTACAATGAATACCTACATATCATAAAAGTCATTGCCTGTCTTGGTATCTTTGTCATTAAAATCACCATCTAAGCATTAACATAAAATAGAAAAAATGTAGCATGTTAGGTGAAGACTTTGATTCAGTGATGGCTAGATTTTTAGTAGGGTCGTGATAGAGGTTTTCGACAACCAATGTCACTAACATCAAGGTACATAGAGGGATTTTTTTTCTTGATTCAATACAATTTGTATACCCTAGTACATGACAAAATCCAATGAAAAAATTGCAATTCCCCTAATCTTGAAATCCTGAAAAACTGATAAGTCTGCTAGATTTTGATTGAATTCTAATATTCTACATCTTACTCCATATTAAATCTAATGAGTTTGGAACCACTCTCAAGCATCCCATGTCATTTCATCGTAAGTATAATGATGAAAATAAAATATAAAGGAGAATGTCACATTTACTTTAAGAATTTAACATTACCATGAATTGCATATCAATAAGTTAGGGCCATAAAATTGAATATTAGGCTACTCTGGACTAATATTACAATATTTTTTTATTTCTCCCTCCCACTCTCAATACTCCCACAATACTACTGAACTTGTATTTCTTGATTCCGCCTATTTTTTCCCCTGCATGGCCAATGCATTGTATAAACAATATCTTGTAATACATGTATTGCTATACAACATATAAATACCCTTTACCCCCTATTATATGCTCAATATATTATTTCATTTTTTCCTCATTTGTATGCTCCAATATGAACACATGTGGTATAGTATTATTTTGTCAGTGAAGCCCCCGTATTGGCTTCTCAATAACTTTTCAATGTCCAAGTAGATGAAGTGATTACAAATATTTGGCAATTCTTGAGTGGTTATTAATTGGTTCTCGGGGAATGATATATTACATATTTTTGCCTTAAATCCTTGGAAACAAATAATTTACCGAAAAAAGTCAAAATATGAATGAAAGCATTACTCCACCTTGCTAAATGCAAACAACATTTTCTAAAACTGAAATTGTTATAATTGTTATAATTATAGCTCTTGAAATAGTTGTTTGAGAAGTTGTATATGAATAATAATTTGCATACTTTGATTTCAATGAAATAACAAGAAAAATTCTGAGATACTTTCTTTGGAAAAATAAAATAAAATAACAAAATAAAAGGTATCTCGAAAGCAAAAATATTTTTTAAATTTTATATTATCAAATAATTTTCTAGTAAATAATTTTCTTTTAAAATATATTTTTCCTTTATTATTTCTTTTCCCACTTCTCTATTTAGATAGTTATTTATTTATTTATTTATTAAAAATTCTTATATACGTATATATATTATTAAAAAATTTAATATAACTAAAAGGAAAATATTACCACTTAGCCCAATTATACCTATAACATTTGGGTTCACCAGAATGAGTCAACAATAAATAATATAATAAAGGAGAGTATCGTTCAGGGGGCCTGTTTATCATGGTCGATGTTATGACACCACTTTCAAGTGTTTCAGGTGCCTATTTCTATTGTGGTGGTTGTTGTTTTTGTGGCTGTTGATTATTATTATTTTCAGACACCTTTAATTTTTTTTTGATCTCATCAAGAACTATGTATTGTTTGTTTTCTTTTTCCTTTTTTTTTCATGCAACTGATCCTTATACAAGACCTTTTAATTGAATATTACATCTCTACTCCTAATGATTTTGTGATTTTCATAAAAATGTAAGTGATAACCAAAATCAATAACACCATATACAATAAAGCTACATTTCTTTGATTTTGCCTCAAGCTTTGTTATATTTTCTTTGTTAATATGGACAAAGGCCTCACAACCAAAAGGCGTTAAAAATGAGTACCCTACCATTTTACTTGTCCATGCCTCCTCTGGAATACCACCATCCAAGGAACTTTAAGGCCCTCTATTTATTAGATAAACAGTAGCATCTAAATCATCTCCTCAGAATTTTAAAGGAAATCCTGCACGCAATCTCATGCACCTTGTATGCTCCATGATTGTCATGTTCATCCTTTCTGACACACCATTTTCCAGTGGTGTTCTTGGAACTGTCTTCTCTCTGTGAATTACATGCTCTGAATAGTACCTATCAAACTCTTTATTGCAATATTCACATCCATTGTCTGATCTAAGACACTTTAACTTCTTTCATGTCTTAATCTATACCAAAGCTTTCCATATCTTGAAAATATGAAATATATCAGATTTATTTCAAATATAATAAATCCAAGTTTTTCTAGTTGCATCATAAATAAATATCCACCAAGATGATACCTGAACACGTCCCCATACATTTGTATGCACAAGATCTAATTTTTCTCTACTCTTTTTTTCCCAACTCTAAAAAATCTAACTCTCTTATGTTTTACATATACACAATTCTCACAAAAATCCAAATCAATATTCTTCAAACCTGGCAACAAGTTTCTTGAGTGAAGAATCTTCATCCCCTTCTCAAGAGGTCTGGGCATATGATGCCATAATGTTGCATCTGCTCCTGTGGAGGTTAAAGCATTAATACAATTATAAATACCATTGCATAAATACAATGTACCAACATTTTCTCTTCTTTTCTATTACCATAGCTCCTTTATTGACCTTCTACGTTTTATCTGTAAAAGTTGTCACACAACCTTCACCACCTAAAGGCACTTTTAAAATCATATTTTTATTCAGATTTGGAACATGCCTGACCTCACTTAATAACCATTGGGTTCCATTATGCTATTTTACAATAAATTTACCCATTGCAACAATTTCACACAGTTTATCATCACCCAGACAAACCTGTTCAAAATATCCTTGAACATAGTCATGGAAGTGTTTCTTATAAGGTGTGGCATGGAATGAGGCCCCTGAATCTACCACCCAGGCATCAATAAAAATTTCTAAAGAAAGAATCAAAGCATCTTGTAACACATCACCGAGTGTTAAATTTTCTTCATGATTGTTTTCTTCCTTTGTGTCTCCTAATTTTCCCTTCTGAGACTTACAGTCTTTCTTCAAGTGTCATTTCTTCCCACATTTCTAGCACACTATCCCTAATTTGGACTTGGATCTTCCTTTCCTTGATTTATTGTGATATCCTGAGATCTTATCTATTTCCATTTTTCTTCCCCTAGTCTTTACACTCAAAGCATTTCGGGATGTATCACCAGAGCTCTTCTGTCACATTTCCTCGCCAAGGATAACACTGACAACATCATCAAACTTTAAAGCACTAGATCTAGAGACATAGTTACTGATGGACATAACTAACCAAAATTTTGGAAATGAGCACAGAAATAACAGAGCCTTAACGTCATCATCAAATTTTACCCCTACAAAAATTATCTCATTGGTAACCATATTAAATTCATTTAAATGGTCAACAATAGATCCACCTTCAGACATATTCATATTAAATAAATTTTTCATAAGAAATACCTTATTGGAGGTGGAGGGTTTTTCATATAGTTTCGAAAATTTCGTCATTAAAACCTCTATTGTTGTTTCCTTCGAAACATCGAAGGCTACTGATGCTGCCAGGCACGGTCGTATTGGTCCAAGTTCCTTTCTGTCAAGAATCTCCCATTATTCATCTATCATACCTGACGAATTCTTATTTTTTCCACTCAATGGTAGGTATAGATATTTTTGATACAGATAATCTTCCATCTGCATCTTCCACAACTGTTTGTTTTGGCGGTTAAATTTCGACCTTAAAATTTCCATTTTTTTCCATTGCTCCCACTCGAACCAAGAACCCTTCTTCCCTACGAGTTTATTATCCAAATATGCGTTCCTCTCTGATACCAGTTGTTAGAATATTGTATATTACAAAGAAGTGGAAGACATAGAATATGTAGACAAATAAACACAGAAATAACATATAAAATAAGAAAGACACAGATATATGTGGTTCACCCAACATTGGGTACATCCACGGAAACAACCAGTATTTCCTTTATATTATCCAGAAAAATAAAGAGACACAACCTACAACAAATCTGATGTAATATCCTCTACTCTTTCACATAGTCCCCCTTACTATTTATCGCTTAGAGTATACACCCAATACACAACCGCAATACAATACACTCATATAACATAGGGGTTTCCTTCTAGGGAAACAAATCATAAATTAAACATAACTTCTATCGTCACATCATACGCCTAATGAACGACCCATATTGATTATGAAATTATAATATTTTACAAGGAAATTTTACATCTGTTTTTAGCTTGATGGTGATTAAATGACAAGGGGAATTGCCACCCCGTTAAGGACATGGATCCAACATGACGATACATAACGAAGATAATCAGGCTCCACACCCAACAATTATGGCAAAGGGAAATTGGCAAAGGAAATGGAAAAGGATTTAGAAATGAAAGAGGCATTAATTGGAATTTTATTTATGAAAATAAATTAAATTAGGAGAAAAGGAAGGTGAAAGGTCACATATTGGATGTGAGGATGAAAATGAAGGAAAATAATGGAAAATTGAATAAATTAGAGGCCTCATTGATAAAAAAGCTTATGAGGACCAGTTCATAGCTTTTGTTAGTTCATTTTTGGAGCTCTCTATATCTCCCTTTATTATCTCTCTCATATTATCACACATTTAGATTATTCTTGGAGCACTCTAGCATGGAAAGAAGAAAGGAAAAGGAAGGACAAGAAATAAAAGGGAAGAAAATATTAAGGAAGGAATATTTGGATCAAGAAGCTACAACAATATTACTTGCAGGTATGGAGTTGCATGTGTGATTTCCTTGCCATTTTTGGCATGCATGGTACATGCATGTGTGCATTTAGTTCTCTTCCTATCATTGCCATGGGTTTTTCCAGGTGTGACAATAGTTTCCAACCTTGTCTTGCTATTTTTGGATAGCCATGGGGTGTTGGGGATTCTATTATTTGGTTGAGCTAGATTTTCGAATGGTTTTGAAACTGAGTGGGCTGGCATCAAGAGAAAATACAAGGCCTAAGAATCCCTTGATCGATAATTGTGGGATACATGGTAAAGCCTGATTTTGTATAGCTCGTTGGGCATAAGAAACCTCGACCACTGAATGGAAGGATACACAATAAATCATAGAGGTGTATACCCTCGTTGGGCCTAGGAATCATTGACCAATGTGTTATGGCCTAAATCTACCTCAGGCTGAGAAAGGTAGAATCTAGCATAACATCAAACCATGCTTAACCTGGTAGCTATCCCTACCAGATCGGGAGAGGGCTCTCTCCTTGTAAATCTCGCAAAAAATGATCAATGAGGTTTGAGATGACTTGAATGAAGACTGATTTTAGGCTAGGTATGTATGCAAAAGAGTTTGATTGATTTTAAGGGTGTTTTTTTGGCTCAAATTGAAAGGTGGATTTTGGGTCTGGGGAATGAGGCTGAGTTTTGCAGAGATCTGAATGGGGCAAGGTAGGAAATTGATTTGACACTTCAATTTTTAATGAAATGGAGAGCTTTAGACAGGTAAGGATTTGAAGAGGGCAAGAAACCTTCAGGGATCCTCTTCAAATAGCTCAAAACATAGAAAATTAAACAAACCCTTGGTAGAGCACTGCAAATTTTAATGAATTCTACCCTTATCCTTGTTTGTTTAAGTTAAGAAGAAATAAGAGAGAAAATGGTATACATAAAACACCAGTAGACTTAAATTTACAGAGAGAAACACAATATCTAAGCAGGATGCCACATGAATCCCATAGAGTGCTGCAAACCCTGGTCTATGCCTTTGCCAAACGGTAGAGATGAATGTACAATGATGCTCAAAGCATTCCCAAAAGTCCCACCATGCTAATGACTAAAAAACCACAAGATATAGACAAAATATAACTCATCCCAGCCTCTAGGGGTCAAGCTCATAAGTTTAGGAGTTGTTCCAAAAAAATATAAACTGAGAACTAGAAAGTAGGCAGTGGAGCAACTTGCCTCTAGAAACTAGGAAACTGATTCATTCAGTTGCAAGTTACCTTTTGATGGATGAATATACCTCTATGAGTGAAAATTTAGAAAAATTACATCAAAATCCATCATGTTACATTTAATTACATCATGATTTTGACAACTAGAAGGAAAAAAGTCAAAATGTGAAAAAAAACCTAGGCGAAAAACAGAGTTTTTGACCAAAAATGAGTAAAATCCTCCAATGCGTCGCACATGCTTTCTCTATGCGTAGTGCTTATTTGAAGCTAATTTTTAATGCCTTCCCGTTGTCCCAATTTTCTCCAAGTGGGCTTGTTGGAAAGGTATGCCTGTCTACTTTCCAGCACAAGTGGATTTTTTGAATTTGGCTTCTATTTGCCCCTCCAAAACTGAGTTCTCCCAAAACTGCTTCCTGTGTGTCAAAAAGGGGCAGAAAGGTCATTTTTGCAGTGTTTTTGACCTTTTCGGAAGCCCAAAACCTGTCAAAATTTCTTGGCCATTGGTAGGCATGCATATTTTTCCTTGATAAATCCAAAAATGCTGAGTTTTCATCAAAAGGAGTCCCCCATCAAAATCAAGCGCCAGGTGGCGCGACACATAGAGCGGAAAGTCTATTTTTTTTAGACCAAAAATTTCAAAAATGTCCCAAATTTCTTGAAATTTGGGTTGAATGTTCTTCATCAAGTTCTTTTTTGGGCCAAGGAAGCCTCAGCCAATATATGAAGCTTATCATGCTCTTTTCGCCTCCTCGATGCCTTCTTCAATTTGGCCTTCAAGATTTTGATTCTCGCTTTACACACATGGTTTCTCGCCCAATAATGATTATCCATATGCCTCAAAATGTTATTCTCTTTGTTGGCCTTCTCCAACAGCTTTTCTAAATGAATATTTACCCTTTCAAGCCAGGTTTCACGATCAGCTTCAATTTCTTTCTCAAGTGATGTCAACTTGGTTTTGCTTCTTTTGGCAGCTTGTCGGTTTTCTCAT
The DNA here is from genome assembly GCA_034641835.2 of Pinus albicaulis. Lineage (NCBI taxonomy): Eukaryota > Viridiplantae > Streptophyta > Pinopsida > Pinales > Pinaceae > Pinus > Pinus albicaulis. The sequence continues at coordinate 290,095,526 of CM076569.1, forward strand.
ATGTTTTGCAGCTCCATAATGGTTTTCTGATCCTCTAGCTACTTGTTTCTTTGCTCAATGTATTTGATTATCCACTTGGCTCTTTGTAGGTTGAGGGAAAAAGTATTAATGTCCACCCGTTGCTCTCAAATGATCTCTTTAAGCATTGAGCTTGGTGAGCCCAAATCAGTGTCATCCTCCTGAATGAGAATGAAATTTGTCTCCTGCCCTCCTAAAGGCCCCTCATCATGTAATGGCCTCTTACCCCTTTCCTGTACCTGCTCTGTTGATGGAGGAAGCGAGACCCCTTCCACCCTAGGTGAAGATAATACTCGCTTGGCTGCTGCAAACAACCTTCTAGTGCCCTTCTGATAGGTCACAAACATAGGCACACCAACGGTCCGTGTCTCATGACCCTCCTGCTGATGTGAAGATCCACCTATCTCATGAAAATATTTCAGAGGTACCTGAGGAGCTGTGAATAACTCATGAGAAATGAAATCCTCCCATAAAATGTCCTACAAACCAAGCTGATGCATAACCACAATTTTGATGAGTGCAAAATGATATATACTATTATACTACTGCTGAGGAGATTTCCTTTACACTAGGGTGGTCATCTTCTCAATATTTTGGCACATGAAGTAGGGGAGATTCATCATTCTCACCCTGGTAGAGTGCATCTGCAATCTGATGTGATAGGCATATAGGCGAGAAAACCGACCCTCACAGCTGAAATATTTGATTATGAGTTTCATCAAAGGAGCATATGAATTTTTCAGGTACCGAAAGGGAAAAACTCTGTTGATTTGTCTCAAATAACCAGGCTTGATGTATGGCTCATAGTGTTCCCTGTCAATTTGTTGCCTTTTATTCCACTACTCTCTGACATTTGGAATGCTGGTTTTTAGAGAGATAGACTCTGGTGTCAAGGTGAATGTCACACCTGCAAGAGTGACTTGGCCATTATGTAGATGAAGCACAAACAAACTGGCGAACTCATGATGGTACTGGACTCTCGCAACCATCTCACAGAACTGATAACAAGACTGTTATTGAAAACATGTGATATCAAGAGGGCAGGCCTGTAGCTCAGCAAGTGAAGTAGGCTCCTCTCGTACATGTTTACCACCCTTGTGAGATCTCCTTGGTGCATGCATTTCGGTTGGAGAGTCACTGTGTGTTTCTTCATCTCGGTCATAGGAGGAATATGACTCCATGTTTGCTAAAGTTTGTGTTGTCTTAGATGAGTATGAAGAGATTTAGGTGTCTTTGATCTTTTGCTGCCAAGTGTATGAAAATGTATGAAGGTTTATGAAGGGAGAGCGTAAGAAGGATTTTGGGAATTTTGCTGATTGGAATTTGGGGGATTGAAGGGTTTTAGGGACAATTTTTAGGCTTTTGGGATAGGGGTTTGGGAAATTTGTAGCTAGGGTCTGGGATAATGGGAATTTGGGATAGGGGTGAATGAATTTAGGGATAGGGGGAATAGTGAAATGGGTTAATGAAACTAGAAAAGCAGTGAGGGAATAAAAGGTGAGGGAGTGATGGCCACAAAAAACCAATTTACAAACCCTAAGAAATCATGTCTTGAGCAAGGAAGTAGGGTTTGAAATGTTTTATTAAATCATCATAAACGTCTTAAGACACACTTTCATTGGCATTTGAAGATTTTTTGACTTACTTTGGACTAGAGGAAACTGAGCAAATTGAAGATTTGGATGGATTGGTGTTGAAAATGGCTTGTAGCTCTACGCACCGTGCCACAAACCCAACGTGTTGAACCTGTTATATGTGTCACGCCAGTGTATTATTGACACTGTGGAGGCCGAATCAATGTGTCGCGCCAGCTTTATGAGCCGCGCCACTCATCCAATGCATCGCGCCCCTGAAATTGAAACTATTGGCTGCGATTTTGTGACCATGAGCTTGCTCCCAATATCTGTTGCTCTTTTCGATGCAAATGAGTCTTTTAAACACAAGGAATAACCTATATACAAAAGACTTTAATTTTCACTTAAAAAAAAAACCCACTTTTGTAATGTTTACATTTGACACTTTCTTTTCAAACTCTGTTTTGGGCAGTTTGCTTCATTTTGGCTCTATTTAACTGAATGACTTGCATTTTGTTTGCCTTGCAGGGGTTGGAGTTGCTGAAGCTTGACAAGGTGACCAGGGTTGCCATTGAAGTTGCTTACATATGAGAATACTTGAGATTACATCAAATTTATACATAAAAAGATAAAATACTCTATTTTTTCTCAAAACAGAGTTTTGAGGAAAAATGCATTTCTAGGCATATGACGATGTAATTTATTTAGTACTAGAACTTTATTCAACCTCCTCACATGCCTGCTGACCATTATTGGACAATTTGAAGACCATTTTTGAGGAAACCCTAGACCTAATGAAACTGAAACCCTAAAAATGAATCTTGCAAATTATAGTAAAAAGTGACTGCAGATGATCTTAATGAATGGAAATGGGCCAGCAGGTAAAGGACATGAGGGAAAATGTACAATAGGCCACTACCGTTAGATGATCCATGCTCCTAATGGAATGCAGCTAACTGAGTGAGACACCTAATCTGCAATTCGAAAAGAGAATTTGATCACTGACGGAGGGATGAAGATACCGACACTAACACGGTGAAAGGAGGGATACGCAGTAAAGCCTAGAGGGTGGAGACGAAAAAATTTCTTGCCATTTAGGTGGCGAAAACTGGAGGAGTTCATGATTTATTAGGGCCTAGTGATCCCTTGATTAGCATATGGCGGGATTGTGTTAAATATTGTAGTGTATATTTATTTTTTGTGCCTAGTAATCCATTGGTGGGATACACGGTAAAGGCTAAGGACGACTTGATTTGTTTTTTTTTGAGTCCCACATTCATGCATGGAATATGGCACAAGGTTGATTGGCTGAAAGAAATATTTGGTACATCCAAATCTATGGTTGGGTGGTATGTGGAAGTCTCTGAGTCAGTTGCGTTATGCGTATGTCAATAAGAGATCTTTTCCTCTTGTATATTATGTGTAATGTGCTTGTTATTATGTGATCTTAATGGTTGTTCTATTATTTTTTTTCTATTGGTTTTATGTTGGTTAGAAGCATGGTTTATGGTAGACTTGAGCTATGGCTCTAATAATGTTTTATTTAATAAATGAAATGTTAATCAATGGATAACCTAATAGATTGTATTGTAGCTATTATGAAAGGGCATCAAACCTTCTTGATGATTCATAGATAAGTATGAAGTCTCTATGTTTAAATGTATTTATATTCTCTATATATTACATTTTCATGATGTGTTTGGAAGAATGTATGTCATGGCTAGGCCTTGTGAGGTCAGACCCTTGTTGAAGTTTTGTATTAGAGGCCTTGTCATATTTGTATTTATATTCTCTGGGGTCTCATAAAGTTTTGGGAAGAGGCCAAAGTCAAATACATAAGAGCCTGTAAAATACTAAATTCACACCCTTCTAGTGGTTATGCATGCAACCGAGCCTACAGTCACATGGGTGCAATCTTGTGCATGTGACTAGGAGTCTTGATCAGTAAAAAGGTAATTTAACTTGGGGTTTGGACACCTAGAAGGGCGGTTTAATCCTTGGGGGTCCTGTAGCACTTGAGGAAGGCCAGTAATTTTTTTTTTTTATCGATTATGTTGGAGTCCTATGTTTTGATAGATTGGATTACCAAAAGAAAAGGAAACATACAAACCTAACTTTAGAGCTCTAGGATCTAGCCCTCCTAGTCTTAGAGAGGGATCTCTCAATATGTTTATAAAGATGTGTCTTGAAAGGTTCAGAAGTTGATTTTAGGCTAGTTATGAGGTGCAAGTTTGTTTGTTTTGTTTTCGTTGGATAGATATGTTTCATGTGGTATAGATAGTGAATGGGAATCTACAAGCCATTGGGAAATGGATTCATGTGAAAATCCAAATTGGTCTGACAGAGAAGGAAGGGAAACCAGAGCGCAAATCTAACTTGGTCAAGGATCTATTGAATAATATAGGTGCAATGGGATCAACATTAAGGACTAAGAGTGAAACACTAGCTAAAACCTTTCACAATGGCTTAAAAGATTCGGGGAATTCCCTATTTCCTCCATTTTTCTCACTGCTTTGGAGTTAATCAATATAAACAGTCAAAGGAAGGAGAAATGCACAGTAAAACCTCTTTAATAAATTATAGGATTCGGGGAACGCCCTATTTCCTCCTACAATTTTACTGTTGAAGGCTTAATCAACAAAGACATACAATTGCATTCAAAGAAGAGGGAATTCCTTAGACAACTAGGACTACAATTATAGGGGCCTTTAACACAAAAATTACAATAAAAAACAGAGGGCATGACTTAAACAAGTTCCTCTGTTGAACTACAAGCATTAATAATTAAAGGGAGATTTCAGATACAATATTCAGTGGAAAAGAAAGAGGGAACACCTAAACATTATTTAGCACAACTGAATTAACCATTTCTGAAATAAAACAAATTGAATATTTGAGAGAGCTATTAGACTACCATGTCGCATTCAGTAGCAGAAAACATATAAATAGTGGAGGATAAACAGGTCAGAGGTGCTTCTAACATACATTTCTCTGCCTAAAATTTTTATCCTACTGTAAGTCAAAGCATAATGGAATAGAGTGATAAACGGGATATAACGTTAAAAATAGAGATTACTTCACCATAACCAGGCTCAGGGATCCAATGGTCTAGCCTCCTTCATCAACAGAAAACACATAGACTTCCACACTCTTTCAGAACACCAAAGCTTCTTCAAAGCAGCAATATCTATTACTTTAGTATTCACAAAATGCCAACCCTTTACAATGAGTCTTCGAGGAGTCTTTATAGATGAAAAGAGTGATAGTAGTGGTAGATAGAACTTAAATGATTCATTAAAACGGAAGGAGAGCTGTCTATGAAGCCCATTCTGTCTTAATGTCTTTACATTTAACTTTCAATGCTCTTTGGACGAATTAGGGGTCTTCGACAGGCTGATAATAACTCTAGAGGTATGTTCTTGAAGTACTTTTCTTCTTGTTTGTAATTTTTTTGTACTCTGAGACAACAAAGGATGAAAATTTGACATTCAGGCCTTCCATGCTTTGTAACTAATGCAATGGCAGTTTCAGGACTTCTCTCAGGGTGATAATCTTCTTAGGAGCTTGATGGAGAATAAATAATACTGTGGGAAATTGTCCTTTCTTTGGAAATAATGTTCTGCTGATGTGAAAACACTGATATGGCTTGTTTCATGTGTTTTAGGCCTTATTAGGCCTTATTGATCATTTTTAAGATCTTAAATCCGTATCTTTGTCCTCTAAAGACTGGATTATAGCATTAACTCTTCAATAATAGGCTTTAATCCCTTAATCTGTCTTCTGATACTTCTTGCTGCCACTTATGACCTTTTTTGGTGTATGTACAGGTTTTAATGGCATTGGAGGGTTTGAATCAGGGTTATTAAAGATGATCTTTGATAAAATCATGTTATTGACCCCTCAGCAGTGTATTTCCCTGTGCTTTTTAGCCTCTGTGATGGTCTTCTATGTTTTGAGTCACTTGTCTGTGAATGTGTAGAAAAAATGATTTCGCGACCCTGTAATCCCTACAAAAATACAATAAACATGTTAAGAAACTAGAGGGAGTGGGAAAGGATGGTTTCAAAGGCACGCAAAAATGGTGGTGCGATGAAGGAAATCATGTATGCAGTGAAGAAAAGGCAGACAAATCATGGCGGAAGGTCAAAAAACTGAGCTGATGAAGTTCTGGGGCATGGAGGGTTTTAGACCATTGGATTAGATCAATCCATGGTGATCAACAGTTGATATTCACTGGAAAAACTGTTTGGAGGATGAATGAAGAGCTAAGTGAATTGGGGGTTAAATTATATCGTGGCCGCTAGATCAGATTAATGGATGAGGAAGATTGTTTGATGGGGCCTTTGGGAGTATAGGTGAAAAATGAATGGAATCGGTTGTGACTAACTATGGGCCATTCGTTTGCGACAAATCGACGGCTGTGATCACTTGGTGAAGTCCTTTGAAAAGTTCAGATGGAGGGCAAGAGGAATGGAAGAGAATGGTTTCATAACATCATATTAGAGTAATCAATGGCTAGGATTTAAAATTGAAAAGACATTGCGGAGGAGAAGAGTGGTGAGGTGGACAACCATTGGTAAATTTCGCAAAATGTTTTGGGCGGTAAGTGGTTTGGCTAAAAAAAAATGTGATATGTTACACTGCTTGATGCGTGTCCTTCTGAATATTGTTGGTTTCAGACTTTTTTCTGGTGTTAACATCTAGTCACAAACGTTTTTTGAAACGTGATATCAACCGTCAGATGGGAGGGCCCAGATACGATGATGCGGAAAGATTGCGATGGAGAAAGTTGCGGAGGATAGATCTTGACCGTCGGATTTGTGAAAATCAATGGCAGGGATTCAATCAGAGGTTGGAATGGTGGAGATTTAAGTGATGGATGAGCGCGATGCGATTAAGCACTGGCTATTAGATCTTTTTAAATGGAGGGTTAATATTTAATCAAGGATCGCAAATCGGTGGAGGTCAAAGGAAAGGGATTAAGATTTTGCGATTGTGCAATTATGCGAGGGTCGTCGGATTAGAGGGGAGATCAACGGTCCATACTCAATCAGACGGGTAATGGATAGAGGTGACAGATGGAGATGAATAAAGTGCGATGGCCATTGATCTATGTAGATCAATGGTCGACATTCATTTAAAAACTGAACTGTCGGGGTGGGAAAAAATAGCAGAGAATAAAGGAAAAAAGGGGTTAGGAGGAAAGGTTTAAGGCCTTTAGCGCCTAGTTGCAAGGCTGTAGGTCACATGAGCAAAGGGGCTAGAGGAATTAAGCCCTTGGGGGCTTAGGTCCTGTATAATGTAAAAAGGTGACTTTTGGGCTTAAAAACGGGGTTTTTAAGGCTTAGAAGGGGGTTCTGGTAGGAAAAAGAAGGGGTTTTCTAAACCAAATAAAGGGAGATATAAGGTTTAAAAGGGAATTTTGATGGTTTAGAGGGATAATGAAGGGATTTTGTGAAGGGGATAAGGGTGAAAAACGGGGAATTTGTCGGAATGAAAAAGGAAGAAAATGGAGGCCTCTTTAAAGCAGATTCTTCATAGAAGAACAATAGGTTTTCAATGGAAATAGTAGTGAAGATTTCTTCAGGGAACAGAAGACACATAGAGGCTTCAAGAATGAAATATTTTCAAGGGAACTGTTTCTCTTGAAGGCTTAGAAACATTTTTAGCGACATGTTTGCTATGTCAAAAATTTATAGGTGACTAACAGATTACACTTCCTTAAGGTCATCTAGGAATTTGAATCATATCATAGTAAATTGTTGGGTGATTTATTGGTGAGTTAAGTCCTTGTCATTAAATTGTGAACCTGGGGTGCATGAATTGATGGGGTATATGTGCACTACATGTACTGGGTGATTATTTCTTGGAATATATTGATCTAATGCAAGAAACTTAAAACTAATTCCACAAAAAATAATGAAATAAAATGAAAATCAAGTGCACATGTTATTTCTCAAGAATTTTCTTTCTCAATCACTTTCTCTCTCAAATACTATCTCTATGAAAACCAACAATTTTAATCTAAGCTATGAAATTAAAAAGTAATTTAATCTAGTAGTCTATGATATTACTACTGTGAGATTAATAGTGTGCCAATCCAATCCAAACATAAGGAAATTAAATCAATATTAACAAAAAAAAATCAGTTAAATAAACATAAAAATTTATAATCAAAATAACATAAAAGAAACTAAAATAAACTTGCATAAATGAAATAACATAAATTTTTACAACAAAGGAAAGAGGTGCACAAGCTACAATTGATGGGGGCCCTCCACTCCTCATCAAACACAATGAACGATTATCAAAGGAGCAACATGTATTGCATAAAATGAAGTTGGAGAAAGCCCCAAAGATATTACAGTAGTTAAACTATCCTCCTCTCTATCCTCACTTTAAAAATTACATCTTGGATGAAACACTTCTGAATGAAGGATGCACTTCTATTTATACAAAAACTTAAGACAACTAGTTAATAAATGTGGATCCACAAATCTCTCCTAGATCCACAATTATCTCTTGTGGTTACAACCAATTACCTAAAAATATGAGATAGAAATCCTCTCACACATATTTAGGAGACACATATGAAAAAATCCATGATTATTCTCCTTTGAATGTGCTTAGTCAATGATCCAAATATTCTACAAATATTCCACAAATCTTCATGAGTTGAAATTGAAATTCGAATTTGTGTTTGAGTGGACAAATAAGACTCTTCTAGCATCTTCAAATAGGCCTACAACATCATAAAACTCATCCCACTTTTAGATATGTATATGAAAACATGCTAATTTCCTAATATTTAATCATAAATTCTCTTAAAATACGTAAATGACTTGGAAAATAATAATGATAAACACATATGATCATGAAAATGGTATTAATATAGGTTTGTGGGGCTACAAATAATGGTAAAGAGCTACAGAATATGGTAAAATGATAGAAATGAGGGTGAAAGATAACGACGTTTTGGAAGCCCATCATTGCCCCCCAACTGAAGATGTTGCATGTCCTCATGAAAATTTTCATTGATTCCTTTAATCATAACTTCATCTTCTTGAAATGTTTTGGTTCTATATGAACTTGGATTTGTTTTTATTTTCTTTTAAATTTTCATAATCAGATCATTTGATAAGTTTATTCTCTTTTCAAAGTTTACTTTGAAAGACATTTCATTGCAACATATTTTTATGGTTGGTTCTTATGTGACAACCAAAAAATTATAAGTTATGGTTCTTATGTAATAATAATTTTCTTATTTTTTTGCATCAAAATACTTGAACACATTTAGGATTCATTTTTAAGGCCTCATAGTGGTTTCCAACTATTAATGTTCTTATAAATTGATCATTTTAAAACATATAAAATTTTGGAATAAAAATGAAATAGTAGTTGTTTGGGAAAGATATTTTGGTCAACAATGTATGAGAAATATGTAATATGGAAAAAAAGTAATGGATATTCCCCCCCCCCCCCCCCCCCCCCCCAACTAAAGATATTTTCACTTTTGGAAAATGAGAAACATAATATAAATGTGGTGAGGGATTTTCCAAAGTCACAATTTTAGAATTTAGGGAATTACATGATTAAATATTAGAAAACAACATAGCTTCACCTGCTTGAAAAGTAGACAAGCTTTGTATATGTAAGAGTGTGGTTGCTACTGCTAGATCATGGAATGTGAAGTGAAAAGAAAAAAATTATGGTCTACTTATTTCTATTGGTTGTATGAATAGAGGATGAATCTAGTTTGAAATTGGAATCTTTATTGCTAAATAAATGCTACTATTGCTAAACATTGGAGTTGAGTCCTGATTTATTAGAACACTATTGCAAGGTATTGGAATCATATAGTATTCATCCATTCCGACTAAGTGGCATAATTCTTATCTATCTGATTAGATATGTTGATGTTGAACATAGAAATAAATTGTTGGATTACCAACCATTAATGAATTCCATTAACCAACACAAGACTACTCACCATTGATGTCAATGAGGGTCAAGATTTCTAAATACATCTTACTAGGTACGAATAGATGTGTCATACTAGAGTTACCTAGAATATCTGAAAAACATGGGACATTGTTGTATTCTCACTATTTATTGGCGAGAGAACTTGCCATTAAGGCATTCAAACCTCAAGTTATTAGAAATATCTCGAGTATTCATCCTAGATGATGTGTTAGAGTGGATGGATCAAGACATGTTAGAAGGGAGGCCTTAATGAATCCTCCATCATATAACATGAGTATAAAATAATAATTTGAAGGACCATTGATGAAATATTTTCATTATGAATAAAGGTTTATTTGATAAAAAGGAAGAGGAAAATTGGGTTACTTAGCATTGTAAGGGAGCCGAATGACTTTATTTTTGGGTTAAGGATGAGTGAAAATGAGGCAGGAAAGTATCAAGATTTTAAAGGGAATATGAGCATTGAAATTTTGTAGTCGGGAAATGGAAATTCATGGATGGAATGTAAGCTTAGAGAGAGGAAAATGAATAAGTTCACAATGACATTAATGGCACTTTGAAAGGTTTCTTTGGAAGCAATTGACATGGTGGATGTAATCAAGTTATTGCCTTCAAGATTTATTTTGGAACATGCCTTTATTTGAAAAAGGTGGCCTTTGAAAACCACCCATGCATAAAGTAGTCTTGTTATCATCCTCGATCCTGAGAAAAACTTAGCACTAATTGGTAATATCTGTAAAAATTCACAAATAATGCTTAATGAAATAGATTCAAAGAAAAATGAAATATGTTTTTACTTGTTGACAATGGTGCATTTTAGACTATATTGATTTCTAGATGTCCATTTTTAGTTCTTTAAAAAGAAACATATTAGAGTAAATGTATAAAAAACATGATTTTATAATTTTATTTCTATTTTCAGGAAGTTTCGAGGTCCATTTGCTATGAAATCCAAAAAAATGACCATTTTTTATTATCTCAAATGCATATTAAAATTATTCCATGGAATAAATCTCGTCATTACCTTTCCAATGATGCTTGAATCATAAAAAACATACATCGTATGAGAAATTTGTGGTTATTTAAAGTTTCGGGAAAAATGCAGTAAGGGGTGCCATGTGGTAGCACTAGAAGATGCCATGTGGCAGTGTGTGAAGATGCCACGTGGAAGTATAAACAGATGCCACGTGGACTGTTTAAACACTGATGTGAATGATGACATGGCAGTGAATGGTGACATGGTGTTCAATGATAACGTGGCAGGTTGAATGGATGGTGACTAGGAATTTCGTGGGCAAATCACAGGCTTTTATGTGGCAACCTAAATTTGACCAAAATATAGTTAAATTCTGAAATATATGGGGTCTAGATTGGCATGTGAGACCTCATCCAAAAAAATCAAAGGACTTACCATTAAACCACCCAAGTTTATTGTGCAATAAAGTGAAAATATTTTTTTTTTAAAGTATATTTTGGCAGATTATGTGAGTAAAACGTGTCTCAAAGAGTGGAGTGGATGGAGTTTGACCACCCAAAATTTTCCAAAAGAAATATATCTTAACCATTGTGCCACAACTCATTATTGTGATATGAATAACATTTGAAATGTTTTTATTATTACTTTTGTTGTAGGTTGCTACACGCATTTTACAACAAACTTCGTGGGCTCGTTTCTCACAAACTATCGATTGGTTTTTTTCTTAAATTTTGTAGAAAGGTTATTATTGTTCTTATGTTTATTCATACCAAAAATCAACACCATCCAATGGACATATCTCGAGATATAATAGAAATGGTTGTAGGTGTTGATGTGTTTCCACAATTTGTTTTCAAACTTCAGAAACAATTTTCTCACAAACTACACATCAAATTGGGTTGAATTTTTTTTGGGAGGTTTATATGGTCCTAATGATTCTTCGCAAAAAATATCATATTTATCCCATGCACGGATCTCGATATATAAGTGAAATGGTTGAATGTGATGATACTCATTTTATCAAAAATTGTGAAGAGGATTGTGCTGAAATATATAAGGATTGTTCATTAGAATATTATGCACTTCCTGTAAAAACATTATGAGAAACTAGTTCCTAGTTTGTGATATATCTTCAGTTTAATTTCTACATTTTGTATTTTATCTATTCATTTTAATTTTAATTTAAATTTGTATAGATAAAACTATAGATTTGTATTTAAGTGATACAAATTGAATTGAATTATTTTTTTGTTAGCGCATGGAGACAAATCCAATTGAAGATTGAAGACAAAAATGAATTTAGGCATTTTTTACATCATCAACAACTTAAACCATTCCTAAAAAAATTTCAAAGCCATTTATTCAATTCCTACTTCCTGATTTTCCAGGTTGCAACAAGGTGCAAGAAGAGAGCATACTTTGAAATTTAACAACTCTTTTTGTGTTTTAAAATCTGAAACTTAGAAAGCATAGGGAAAAAATGAAACCTCAAATTTTTAGCTCGTCCTCTTTCATGAATGTCCATTTTCCTCATAAATATTCTTTCCAATGGTTAGTGAATTAAGTGGCTCTTATTGCACCATAATAATAAAAAAAAAAAAACAAAAACATGGTTTTATTCCTTTATTATACCCTACTCTGCCTAAAAAAAATGAAAACATTTCTTCAAATATATGCATATTTCAAATGTAACCATCTACGAATCAATATCTCTAGTGTGCTCACATCAAATTATGGAAACTATATCTCTATGTCCTCTAGGTTATGAGAGACCAGTTGTACTTTTGGAGACAAGATTTGTTGAAGAATGAAGGAATGTTGTGGCCTAGTAACTGCTTGGAACTAATCTATAATGTAGTCCTTTCTTTCCTAGTTCTATTAATTAATTATTGTTCCTTGAATTTCTTCTGGAAGCTTCCCTTCATTCTCTAAAGCATACCAAGGATCTGGAGACAAGCATGCTAAAAATTCTTCAATTTCTGGCTCAAATGGTTGATTCTCATCAGTTTTAGTCCATTATATCTCTTATTATTTTAGTGCTTCTCGGGATACAACTCTATTCTTGGTGGTTATTCTGGAACTAGGAAAAGGACTTCGGAAGACTCTTATAGGGGCATATCATTTTCCTTGCAACAAATAGTTGAGCATTGTTTTAGTTCGTTTGCTGGTTTAGAGCTCTTGCTTCACAAATGGATTAGTATAGAGACTCTTACATTATCCAAAAAGAATTGAAATTCATGCATACTATATGATTTTAACCATGAATCTAAGAATGACTGCAACTATCATGGTTTTGTCTAAAATTTTAAAATAAACACCTATGTATACCTCCTTTTCCATGATGCCAAAATGTTGGGTGATTTAATTGCGAGTTAAATCTTTGTCATTAATGTGTCAACTCAGGGTTCGTGAACTGATGATGTATATGTGTACTATATTTACTAGGTTATTATTTCTTAGAATATATTAATCTAATGAAAAATACCTGAAACTAATTACAAAGAAAATAATGAAAGAAAATGGAAAGCAAGTGCACACATTCTTTCTCAAGCATGTTCTTTCTCAATCACTTTCTCTCTCAAAGACTAGCTCTACGAAAACCAACAATTATAATCTAAGAATTAGGGGAATTTTGAGGTATAAAATGGGCCTCCTAAGGAAATTATAAAATAATAGTGGAAATAATAAAATAAGATTAGATTACATCATGAAATTTTAGAGGAAAAAAGAAAAAACTACTTTTTCAACTCATATTTTCAACTTATCTCTCTATGGATTTACTCAAATTTCAAGTGGGAACACTTGTTGGATGTAAAATTTGATTCCTCATCCAAGGAGTATCCATGTTGCATAATTTCGATCGACCCTACTATACAAAAAATGGGAAGTACATGAAAAATGTGATTGCAATCACGTTTTTTCATGTATTTCTCATTTTTCGTATAACAAGGTCCATTAAAAGTACACAACATGGGTACTTCTTCAATGAGGAATTAAATTTTGCATCCAACAAGTACTCCTGCTCGAAATTTGAGTAAAACCTTAGGGATATAAGTTGAAAAAGTAATTTTATTATTTTATTATTTTTGAATATTTTTATTTTTTTGCCCCAAAAATGGTGAATCATCCCCCATGGTTGACATCATCAACTTGAATCCTGTTGGTCCTTATAAATTTTATTTTGGCTGTAAATTTTTCTTAGGAGACCCATTTTTTACCTCAAAATTTCTCTAATGCTATGAAATGAAAAATTAATTTAATATAGTATTCTATGAGATTACTAATGTGAGATTACTAGTGTGATACTACTAGTGTGTCAATCCAATCCAAACATAAGAAAATTAAATCAATCTTAAGAAAACAATATTAATAAAATAAACATAAAAACATATAATCAAAATAACATAAAAGAAACTAAAATAAACTTGCATGAATGAAATAATATAAATATTTATGACAAAGGAAAGAGTTGTGAAAGTTGTGGTTGATGAGGGGCCTCCACCCCTCAACAAGCACATCAAACGATTATAAAAGAAAAGGCATGTATTCCATAAAATGAAGTTGGAGAAAGTTCCAAAGACAATACAATAATTAAAATATTTTCCTCTCTATCCTTACTTTACAAATTACATCTTGGATGGAACACTTTTGAATCAAGGATGCACTCCTATTTATACAAAAACTTAAGATAACTAATTAATAAATATATATCCACAAATCTCTCCTAGATCCACAACTATCTCTTGTGGTTACAACCAATTAAATAAAAATATGACATACAAATCCTCTCACACATCTTTAGGAGACACATCGAAACATCCATGATTCTTCTCCTTTTAATGTGCTTAGTTAATGATTCAAATATTCTACAAATATTCCACAAATATTCATGAGTTGAAATTGAAATTCGAATTTGTGGTTGAGTGGCCAAATAAGACTCTTTTAGAATCTCCAAATAGGCCTACAACATCATAAAACTCATACCCAGTTTTAGATATATATGAAAACATGCTATTTTCCTAATATTTAATCATAAATTATCTTGAAATACTTAAAATAAATGACTTCGAAAATATTAATAATAAATTCATATGATCGCCCATGTGGTGTAGAACAGTTGGTGATGGGGTGCACTGTTAAGGCACTCTGTTCTGTAAGGTCACCGGTTCGAAACCCATGGGTGGGATGGAAGGAGAAAAAATGGGAAGATTAGGATTAGTCTAAACGAGAAAAAAAAAAAAAAAATCCATATGATCATGAAAATTGTATTAATGTAGGGTTATGGAGCTACAAAATATTGTAAAGAGCTACAGGATATGGTAAAATGATATAAATGAGGGTGAAAGAGGATGCCCCAACATAACTATTTGTCACATGTTTACCCCAGTGGACGAGTTAGGTTGGGTAAATTTTCGAGGAGGGTGTTATAGAGTGGTATTCGAGCATGGTTCAACCCTTGGTCTAGATGGGAGGAATGTGATTGTCATGCATGTATAGTTTTTGTACATGTTCTTGTTATGTATAAATGGTAATTGTCATTGTTACAATTATGTTTTCATGTAGAAGTTGATAATTTTCTTGTCGGGATGTGTTCGTCGTGAATGCATGCAAGTTAAATATTCATTTGTTGTATATGATTTTTTTTTAAGTGGTTGAGTGCATGCATTATTATGACTATATTTGTTGTGCATGCAATCATGATATGTGGTTGGTATTTTAATTTGTGATGTTGATATATTGTTATGATTATGATTATGCATGTATCATGCTAATATGGTTGTTGTTGTAGACTCGATATCCTCCCCTGAATTATACAAAGGTATGTTGTTTATGTTTATATTTTTGTTTAGTTGACATGGTATACTTGCAGGAGGAAGATCAAAGATGACTAGAAATATGGTAGACTACAATCCATGAGATTCGCCCTATATATCTAATGAGAAGCATGGTGATAGGCACTCTCTTGATATAGAAGACACATTGAGAAGTATGAAGGCAAAAATAAGAAGTTTCAAAGCAGATAATGAAAAGAATATTTTAGGCACAGGAGAAACAAAAAGAGTTTAACATAGTTATCCTTCAGAATTTTTCTGAATTGCAGAGATAAATACCACTTAGGATTAGTCCTGGGTAGGAGCATACAACTAATGGGGCATATTGAAGCAGGTCTCATTATGGGAACAGGTCAGATAGGGATGACACAATCAGAGATGGCATGTTAATGGGCACACCGAATAGGAGAAGTGATGGACACAGGTTCTGTTTGAGTTCTTGTACTGACAGGTATCATGGTCATCATCGTTATCATCCTTACAAGCGTTCCAGGGGATATTTTCCATATAAGTTCAAGAAATCCAAGCCGCCTACACTTGATGGAGATTTGAAGAAGACATAAGATGTTGAGGCATAGTTACTTGGGATGAATAAATTCTTCGAGTTGCATGACTACATAGAGAACATGAAGGCCATAATAGATATATTTAGCCTCAGAGGGAAAGCATACATTTGGCAGGAAGATGTGAAGCATGTTAGAGACATCAGGACATAAGACTTAAGTTGGCATGAATTCAAGATAATTTTTGGGAAGAAATATTTATGAGAGAAATGCTATTAAATTAAAGCAAAGGAGTTATATTATACAAATATGGGATTGATGACAGATGAGGAGTATATTACCAAGATCTTGGAGTTATTGAGGTATGTACCTTATCTTAAGGATGAGAAGGGAAAAGTTAATATATTTTTTAGTGGATTTCCATTAGCATTTAAATATCAAATTGAATACGACGAGCATCGGTCACTTGAATAAGTCATTGGTAAGTTGAAGCATTGCTATGAGAAATAAAAGTGCAAGAAATAGTTTCAGCAAGGTTGATATAGGAAATATAAAGCTAAAGGTAAATGGTATCTAAAGCGAAAAAGAGCCCATGATGCAGGTGAGAAAGAGAATTTTTTCCTTACAAGAAGTTTAATGTAGTTAGATAGGGACATGGGTCATATCTTGTAGGGAATTAGAATAAAGACGATGTAATGGGACAGTTGCAGTGTTTGATATGTCATAAGAATAATGTCAAGGGATATTGTCTATAGTATCAAGGTGGTAGGAATCTTATTTACATTGCGCAAGAATCGCAAGAAGTTGGGGATGTTGGGCGGAGAATTCCACAAGATTTATGTAGCATTGGATACTAGGCATGCAGATCACCAAAAATCTATTATCGAGATGGACGGTAAGTTTTGTGATCAAGTTGTTTCTATTTTGATTGACCCTACATTTAATTATATTTATGTTAACCGTGAATTGGTGGCTAAGTGTATTTTGAATAAAGAAGTACATGCAAAGTATCGGTTAGTGTTGTAGGCTACATGTATAGAGAAAAATATTTCATCATTGGGTAAGGGATTGTGAATTTGAATTGAATGGTATGCCTACATTAGCGCATTTGAATGTGCATCTGTTGGGATCGTATAGTATTCTTTTGGTATGGAATGTTTTTATCTTCATAGGACCAAGGTGGATTTTTATGGCAATGATATTGAATTATTGGATGATAATGGATAATATATAATATTGTAGGGTAATAATAAGGAAAAATTAGTTAGAATGGTGACTTCTATGTAGGAAAAGCATAGCCACAGGAAAGGTTGTGTGTTATTTATAATACATATTTGTAGTTATAAAGGTAAGGATGTTGAGGATGTAGAGTTTTTGAATAGGTACCTATTTTTACAATAGTTTCAAGATGTATTCCCCGAAAAGATTTTATAATTTCCGCATTATAGAGAAGTGGAATTTTCCGTCGGGTTGGCACTAGGGGAAACACCACCATCAAAGGCACCATACATGGTGAGAAAACCTAAGTTAGTAGAGTTTAAGTTGCAATTGAAGTAAATGCTTGACAATGGATACATTAGGCCAAATGTATCATTAAGGGGTGCACCGGTATTTTTTTTGAGGAAGAAGGATGCTACTCTTAGTCTATGCATTGACTATAGGAAATTGAACAAGGTAACCATCAAAAACGGGTATTAGTTTCCAAGTATTGATGAGTTTTTTTACTAGATGAAGGGAGCAGCAGTGTTCTCGAAGATTGATCTGAGATCAGGATATCATCAGTTACACATCAAAGAAGAGGATATTTACAAGGATTATTTCTAGAAAAGGTGTGTGCATTTCCTTTGAATAATGTGCCAAATATTTTTATGTGCTTGATGAAGAGTTTGTTGTGTCTTAATCTCGGAAAGTTTTTATCATGTCCATTGATTATATATTGTTATATTATAAGAATGTAGAATAGTTAGCGATAGTATTGAGATTTCTAAGAGAGTATGAGTTGTATTCCAATATTAGAAAATATAGTTTTTTTCAGATAGAGTTACATTACTTGGGGCATGTTGTCTCCATGGAAGCCATAACAATGGATTTGGAAAAAATAACGACTATCATGGAGTGGGAAAATCCTAGGAATGTGAATGAGGTAACAATATTCATGGGGTTGGCAGGTTACTACAAGAGGTTCATCAGGAAATTCTCGTGGATTGCATATGCTATCACATATTTGCAAAGGAAAGGTAAAAAAATTGAGTAGATAGAGGAATGTATAACAATTTTTGAGTAGTTGTTGACAAATTCCCCATTTATCAAGATAGATATGGATAAAGATTTTGTGGTGTGCATTGATGCTTGTAAGAGAGGGCTTGGTGGATTCCTTATGTAAGAGGGACATGTGGTATGTTATAAATCAAGGTAACTAATTAAACATGAGCAGAATTATGTGACACATGATCTTGAGTTGGAATCGATCATCCATGCATGAAGATGTGGAGTCATTATCTTCTTGGCAGCAGTTTTGTATTGATGAGAGACCATACTAGATTGAGGTACTTATTTTATCAACCAGATCTGAATTCCAGGAAAGCCAGATGGTGGGCCACGATCAGTGAATTTGACTTCGAGATCAAGTATATTAAAGATAAAGATAACATGGTTTCAAATTCTCTTAGTAGAATAGTACATGCAAATCATATAGTGGCTATGAGTTCTTATGCGACATATTTATAGGGTTAGATCTTTCAGGAAGGAAAACATGATGACAGGTACAAGGAGATTATGCATAGGATACAACATGACGCAGGTGATGAGGATGTGGACTATCATCTCACAGTAGATGGTTTGGTCAAATTTAGGGACAATATCTATGTGTCGGACAATAGCGAGCTCAAGAATATTTCCTTGAGGATGTATTCAAGTCATCTAAGATATCAGAAAATGTTGAAATTTGTGAAGAAGTTCTATTATTGGCGAATCTGAGGAAAGAAGTGATAGATTTTTTTCTAAGGAAATAAATGGTAGAGTTTGTGGCTAGATGCTTCGATTTTCAATAGGTAAAAGGAAAGTTTAAGAATCTAGGTGGTTTATTATAGCCAATTTTGATTCCAAAGTGAAAATGGGAGGTCATTTCTAAGGATGTCATTACAATTTTATTGAAGACATCCAAAAAAAATTATTCTATTATGGTTGTGGTGGAGAGGTTGACAAAGGTAGAGCACTTAATTCCAGTGAAGTCTAATTATTCATCTAATGATGTAGCATAGGTATTCATCAGAGATGTAGTGAGGTTGAATGGTGTTCCGAAGAATATTGTGTCAGACAAGGATGTTAAGTTCACTTCCAGATTCTGGAAAGATTTGTTACCAGGTTTGGGTATACATTTGGCCTTCAACACTACTTATCATTTGTAGGCAAATGGATATACAAATAGGGTCAGTATGATACTAGAGGACATGTTAAGGATGTATGTGATGCATCAGCATTGGAAGTGGGAAGAGTATCTCCCACTGGTTGAGTTTGCTTGCAACAATGGGTAATAGAAGTCACCGAGGATGAGTATGTTTGAGGCATTGTATGGGTAGAGTTTTAATACTCCCATCAGTTGGAGTTGTCCAATGAAAAGGGTGTTGATAAGACCATACATGTTGGAAAATATGGAATATGAAATTCAAGTTATCAAGAAGAATCTAAAGGTAGCATGATACAAACATAAAAGTTATGCATATCAACACAGGTTGTTTAAGGAGTTTCAGGTTGGGTAACATGTGTACTTCCAGATTTAGTCGAAGAAGAACTCCTTGATGATTGGGTCATGTGCCAAGATGGAATATTGGTTTTTTTGTCCTTTTAAGATTATTGAGAGGATTACACCAGTACCCTATCGACTTAAACTGCCTCCAACATTGAAATTATGTGAAGTTTTCCATGTTTCAATGCTTAAGAAGTATGTTAAATATGTTGATCATGTGACTAATTGGTTTTCATTGCAGCTGGGGCCAGAAGGAGAATTCCAGCTAGAAACTTAGTGTATTTTGTAGAGAAAGATGCTCATGCTTCAGAACTGAGAAATTGATAAGGTTAAAGTGCACTAGAAGAACTTTTTGCCCGATGAAGCTACATCGGGGATGTTTGGTCATATGTGGTCCATGTATCCTTATTTGTTTGCTGATTGAAGAAAATTAGTTTTGGTATGTTTTTTTCATGGTGTTTTGGTATGTGTATATATTTATATGGATGTAAATACCACATGAGTTGTGTTATAAATCTCCAATAAGAGGTATGGGTTTCATGTCGTTATGGTTGTCTGTTTTTATGTTTGTCATGTTGGTTTGCTTCTCAACAGGTTGATCATTGTAAATACTGCATCCACCTAAGTTATAAAGCTCCATGGGAAGTATGTTTTTTTCTTTTCAATATATGTTGTTGTTTTTAGGTGTCACTGAACATCGAGGATGTTGGTCCCCCAAGGGAGAGGGTTCCGTAACAACCCTGGTAAAAAATCCATGTAATAAAGCTATAAAGGAAAAATAAGACGAAGGTAATGGGACATATATTCCAAGGTGAATGTTGGGAACAACATCCTAATGTGAGTGTTCATTTGGTTTATTATGGCTAAGGGAAATTTGAAAAGGCAATGGAAAAGGCTTTCGAAAGGAAAGATACATTAATTGGCATTTTATTTATGAAAATAAAAGAAATTAGGAAAAAATGAAGTTGAAAGGTCACAAGTTTCATGCAAGGAGGAAAATGTATGAAAATAATGGTAAATTGAAATAAATAGAGACCTCATTGATAAAAATACTTCTGAGGATCAATTCATATATTTTTTTCAGTTCAGTTTTGGAGTTCTCTCTATTTCTTTTCTCTCTCTCTATCTCTCATACTTTCACACACTTAGAGTATTCTTGGAGCACTCTAACATTGGAGGAATAAAGGAAAAGGAAGGACAAGAAAGCAAATGGAAGAAAAGATCAAGAAAACAAGAGTTGGATCAAGTGGCTACAATAAGATTACTTGTAGGTATTGAGTTTCATTTGTGATTTTCATCCTAGTTTTTTAATGGATGGTACATGCATGTGTGTATTTGGTTCTCTTGTTGTCATTGGCATAGGTCTTGCGAGGTGTGATAGTGGTTTTTAGCCTTTCATTAGGGGAATTTTGAGGTCAAAAATGGGCCTCCTAAGAAAAATTTACAAAAAAAAAAACCTTTATAAGAACCAATAGGATTAAAGATGATGATGTCAACCATGGGGGATGGTTCACCATTTTTGGATTAAAAAAGTAAAAATATTAAAAAATAATAAAATATAAAAACTACTTTCACAACTCATATTTTAAACTTATCTCCCTAAATTTCTACTTAAATTTCAAGTGGGAGTACACATTGGATTCAAATTTTAATTCCTCATCCAATGAGTACCCATGTTGCATAGTTTTGATGGACCCTACTACACGAAAAATGAGAAATATATGAAAAAAAGTGATTGAAATCACATTTTTCATATATTTCTCAATTTTCTTGTAGGAGGGTCTAGAAAAACTATGCAAAATGGGTACTCTTGGATGAGGAATCAAATTATGCATCCAACGAGAGTTCCCACTTGAAATTTGAGTAAACCCATAGGGAGATAAGTTGAAAATATGAGTTGAAAAAATAGTTTTTCTTTTTATCCCTCTAAAATTTGATGATGTAATCTAATATTTCTTTATTATTTCCACTATTATTTTATAATTTCCTTAGGTGGCCCATTTTAGACCTAAAAATTCCACTAATGCCTTTCCATTTATAGATAGCCATGGTGTGATGGGATTTCTCTTATCTGGTTGAGCTAGACTATTGGATGGTTTCGAAACTAAGTGGGGTGGTCTTAGGAGAAAATATAAGGCCTAGTAATCCCTTGAAGATTAATGGTATGTTACATGGTAAATCCTGATTGTGTATACCTCGTTGTGACTAGGAATCCTCGATCGATGAATGGTGGGATAAATGGTAGATCATATAGGTGTATACCCTCGTTGGGCTTAGCAATCCTTGACCAGTGAATGGCGGGATACACGGTAAATCCTGTAGATAGGAGATGAACAGAATCCTCATGGCTTAGGTGGAGAAACCAGAAGGCATCCATTCTTGATTAGGTACTAGTGATCCCTTGACCAGTATATGGTGGGATTGTAGTAGAGCCTGTAGTTTATGTTTATTGTTTGGACCTACGAATCCCTTGGCGAGATACATGATAAAACCTAAGGAAACCTTGTTTGGTTTTGTTGTGAGTCCCACACTCACGCTTGGAATATGGCATGAGGTTGATTGGCTAAAATAAATATTTGGTTCAAATTGATCTATGGTCGTGTGGTAAGTGAAAGTCCCTGACCTGGTTGCATTCCGCATATGTTAATAAGAGATCTTTTCCTCTTCTATATTATGTGTAATGTATTTGTTATTATGTGATATTAATGATTCTTCTATCATTTTTTTTATGTTGAGATTCAACAAGATGATGAGCTTAGTGAAAATTAGGCACCTTCACTATGGGGCCCGCAGGCTATTTTTAGGTGTATGTCTATTTTTAGACATGGTGAGCATATTCTATAAGCTGCAAGATGCTATTTGTAGATGGTTGATCAAATGTGAAAAATATATGAGATTCTATTTTTAGAATATTGGGAGAAGTCTATTTATAGATCCTCAATCTAAAAATATATGTATGTCAACTATTATTAGCCCTTAATAATTATCCGACTATAAATATTAGCTGATTCTCTTGGAGCACTTTATTTCAGTGAAAAAATTTGGCAAATCAGTGGGATGAAGGAATTACACAATTCCTAGTGTGGTTGGTGAATCATGCATGGAGGACTGAGTTAGAACTAAAGTGGCAAAGTTGTGATAGAGTTAGAAGAGTAGTTATGAGAGTTGTTATTTAGTTTAACTCAGTTAAGTGAGTTAAACTCAGTTTTGCTAGCTGTATCTAGTTTTAACTGAAGATATACTAGTGAGATTTTAGTGAATTAATTATTTAATTAATTCATAACTAGCGATTCACTTGTAGCTGAACAAACAGAGTAGTTAACTACTTGCATGTCAGTTCCAGTGGAGACCGAGTGGAGAGATAGGTGAAAGGGTGAGATGGACTATCTGTTGTGACTATAGTGATGCATTCAATGCATCTGACACACATTGGAGATGCCAATGAGGATTACACAGTCAAGGCAAGGCCAATTTGAATTCATTCATAGGTCTTCTTTAGCAGGGATTGCACAGTGGAGGTAGGTTGTTAGGAGACAAGAAATTAGTGCATAGATATGCAAATTTCTGTAAGATAATGTGTAATGATTTTTGATTGTACTGAGAGCTGGATGTACTAAGATTTATATAATATTATTACATGATGAATTGATATACATAATATATGATAGTTTGGTTTTTTAGCTTTAAGCTTTCCTATTAAACAATTGTGTTTATCTGCGATTGATTTTCTTCATGTGTTTGCAATTGGCGATTTAATTTCCACAAAGAATTAAGTGGAAGGATTTTGTATTTAACGTAAGATTAATTTTTTAGATCAAGAGAATCTAGAAATAATATCAGTGTTGATAAATTTCTACATGGTATCGGAGTAGTGTTAATCACTGGAGATTTCAATAGTGTAGCGGTGTTGAGTTTTTTGCTGGTGGACAATTTCGAATTTGCTGCAGAAATTTCTTGGTGAAAAAATTGAGTATTCATTGAAATGGCTTTCAATGGGTTGTGGCTAGAGTATACCCTTGAGGGTATCTCGAACTACATAGCCTGGAAGGACAGGATGGAGGCGGTGCTTGAAGACAATGGACTGAAGGAGTTCATCAATAGCGATGTTCCTAAGCCTACTTCTAGTGATGCTGCATTACTTGACGCATGGAAAAATAAGGTAGTGAAGACAAGAAGAATTATGTTGGAAGGTGTGAAATACCATATTGTGTCAAGCCTTCACAGGAAAGCCACTCCATTTTCAATGTGGAAGTCTTTGATAGATATTTTCCAAAGCAACAGCGACCATAGGAAGTTGGCACTGAATGATAAGTTCAGAAAAATAAAAATGGAGAAGGGCAACAATATTCCAAAATATATCACGAAGTTTTTCTAATGTAGGGATGAGCTTGGGAGTGTGGAAATTACAGTTGTTGATGAAAAATTGTTGAGGTTGGCTCTTCTTGGGCTTCTAAAGAGTTGGCACAGCTACGAAGACTCTATCAATGGACGGGAGAAACTGCTGGATTGGGAGCGAGTTTGGACGGATCTTGTGTAGGAGGAGATAAGGCAGAATACCAGGGATGGCTCTTCATCAAAGAGTGATGATGAAGATAATTGCGCTTTAGATGCTAAAGCAAGGAAATGGAAGGAGAAGTAATCCCATCCAAAATCCAAGGCTAAAGGCAAGAAGATGGATTTGTCCAAAGTGAAGTGTTTTCACTGTCATGAACATGGGCATCTTTCCACTAACTGCCCACAGAAAAAGAAGAACAAGAAGGCTGCTAGAGCTGCAGCGGGTGAGGCCTTACCCTCGCAATTTTAAATTGATTTCTCCTTGATCACATGCTTGGTTTGAAGAGCAATGGGATTGGTGTGGTATCTTGATAGTGGTGCTTCCTTCCATATGACGGGAGACAAGGTGTTTTTAGTGATTCAGAGGAGAATGATCTCCAAATGCATATAGATATGGGTGACAACGGTAGATACAGTTTGACCAGCATTGGAACCATTACCTTTGAGAGGGATTCAGGTAAACCATTTATGTTGAAAGATGTTATGCATGTTCTAAGTTTGAAGAAGAACTTGGTCTCGGTCGCTATGTTGGAGGAGAGAGGTTATGACGTTGTTTACAGCGAGGGAAAATATTTCTTGCGACATAAAACAACGGGTCAAACTAAGAGGATAGGGATTCGAATGAATAATATCTACAAGTTGGAGCTAGATGGTTGTGCTGCAATGATGGGAAAAGCAGAAGAAGTGGTGAGTCGGGATGAGGGCGAATTATGGCACAGGATATTGGGCCATCTTCACCATGGCACCTTGAATATTTTGCAGCATATTTCTACTGGAATTCCCAAGGGTAATCTTGCATAGTCAGATCAATGCAAGCGATGTACTATGTGTAATTTTTTGAAGACCACATTTCATGAGAAGGAGAACCGTCATTCGGTGATCCTGCTGATAATTGACACAGATGTGTGTGGACCTTTCTCATTTTATTCAACAAAAAAACACAGGTATTATGTTATATTTTTTGATCAATATTCTCATAGATGTTGGATCTTCTTCATGCAGAAGAAGAGTGAAAATTTCTCAAAGTTCTGTGAGTTTAAAGCGTTGGTGGAGAAGGAGTCGGGGAAGTAAGTGAAGGCTCTGCAGAGTGATAATGGTGGTGAATATATCTGAAATGAATTCAAATACTTCTATAGAAAAGAAGGAATTTTAAGAGAACTCATAGCACCTCATAACCCACAGTAGAATGGGGTCATGAAGAGGAAGAATAGAATGATCGTGGGTGTTGCATGAGCTATGTTGCATGACCATGGCCTAGCAATGAACTTGTGGGCAGAAGCATGCAACATTGTGGTTTATGTGTAAAACTGTTGTCCTCATAGAGTACTTGGCATGAGTACACCTAAAGAAGCTTTTATTGGTAAGAAGTCTGCTATTTATCATCTGAAGATTTTTGGCTCATCTGTTTACATTCATGTGACAAAGGATGCCAGGAAGAAGCTGTAGCTGACTGTAGAAGTTGGGATATTTGTGGGGTAGACAGAAAGACCTCATAATTATCGTGTGTATTTTCCAAATAGTTGGATGATTGTGGTGTGATGGGATATAAAATTTAATGAGGTGAAATCCATGAATTTGTCGCTTGAGAGGGAGCTACAATTCCATGTAGAGGAGGAGCTACTTGCTCCCAAAGATGAGCCTCAAGATGTGGATCAGCCAGAGGAGGTGGATCATGGAGTGGAGGAGTCCAATCACGCAGAGTGAAACATGAGAATAGGCAGACGGCATACCACATAAGCTGAGAGACTGAAGCTTGATGTGGCACAAAATGTAGGAGTCCCTACATCATAGCATAGACAGAGATAGTCACCTGACCGATTTACTGGATACAGGGCTCTTATGAGAAAGTGTATCATGATAGAGCCATCTTCTTTTGAAGAAGCAGTGCAGAAGCCCACATGGGTAGATGCCATGGTGGAGGAGTATGACTCCATTGCCAGAAACAATGCTTGGGAGATTGTTCCAAGGCTGGTTGGTAAATCAATGTTAGGTTCAAGATGGATCTACAAGGTAAAGCAAGCTGTTGATGGGATTGTTAAGAAGTATAGGGCAAGAGTTGTTTCTCGAGGATTTTCACAGATCGAGGGGGTTGATTATGAAGAAACCTTTGCATCTGTCACACAATATTCTTCCATAACGACCATCCTTGCTCTCTCAGCACAAATGGGTTGGCACATTCATCAGATGGATGTGAAGACTGCATTCCTTAATGGGATCATTGAGGAAGAAGTGTACATTGAGAAGCATGAAGGATTTGAGATCCTCAGTAGCAAGTTGCATGTGTGCAGACTCAAAAGAGCGCTATATAGGCTGAAGCAAGCACCCCATGCTTAGTACACATGGATTGACAACTATTTCACTGGACTTGGCTTCACCAAGAGTGAGGCGGATGCAAACTTGTACCAAATTGTGTTGGAGGGTTAGATTTTAATCATTTTTCTTTATGTTGGTGATTTAATACTAACGGGTGATGAGAATTTGATACACTCTTGCAAGGTAGATCTTGCAAAGGAGTTTGAGATGAAGGATTTGGGTCTCCTTCATTATTTCCTTGGATTGGAAATATGGCAGCGAGAAGGTGAAATATTTTTGTCTCAAGGCAAGTATGCTCGGGAGATACTTGGTAAGTTTCACATGGAGGAATACAAGCCCATGGATACTCCTCTTCTAGGAAATTGGAGAAAAGAGGATAGTACATCAGCAGATGTAGTGGATGCCATTGTTTTTCGACAGTTGGTGGGTTCACTCATGTATTTAGTTAATACAAGACTGGAAATATGCTATGCGGTGAACCATCTTAGTCAAGCGATGGTTAAGCCTACCAAAATCTTTTGGAAGGCAGGCAAGCATGTCCTGAGGAATCTCAGGGGCACATCTGAGTATGGTTTATGGTACAGACAAACGGATGAAGTGAAGTTGCATGGCTTCAAGAATGCA
This sequence comes from Pinus albicaulis, assembly GCA_034641835.2. Taxonomy (NCBI): domain Eukaryota; kingdom Viridiplantae; phylum Streptophyta; class Pinopsida; order Pinales; family Pinaceae; genus Pinus; species Pinus albicaulis. The sequence goes on from CM076569.1 coordinate 290,122,648, forward strand.
GATTGTGAAGGTAGCCCAACAGACATACAGATCACATCAGGAGGGGTTTTCAGTATTAGATCTACAATGGTTTCTTGGTACATCAGGAAACAAATATATGTGGCACTCAATTCAACAGAAGCAGAATACATGGCAGCAAGTCAAGCTTCATGTGAGGCTATCTGGATGAGGAAGATCCTGGTCAGTTTGTTTGGTTCTCATTTAGATCCTACAGTGATACATTGTGATAATCAAAGTTGCATTACACTCTCGATTAATCCTGTGTTTCATGATAGACCTAAACATATAGATATTTGGTATCATCATATCAGAGATTGTGTGCAGCGGAAGATCATGTTGCTTTAGTACATTCCTACGAAAGATTAGGATGCAGATATTCTGTCGAAGGCGCTCAGTAGGAGAAAATTTGAATACCATAGAGTAAAGATCAGGGTGAAGGATAATCCCTATCTTGTTGAGAGGGAGTGTTTAGATTCAACAAGATGATGAGCTTAGTGAAAATTAAGCACCTTCACTAAGTGGAGCCCGTAGGCTATTTTTAGGTGTATGCCTATTTTAAGACATGGTGAGCATATTCTATAAGTTGAAAGATGCTATTTGTAGATGGTTGGTCAAATGTGAAGAATAGATGAGATTCTATTTTTAGAATATTGGTCTAAGTCTATTTATATATCACAATCTAAAAATAGATGCATGTCGATTATTATTAGCCCTTAATAATAATCCGACAATAAATATCAACTTATTCTCTTGGAGAACTTTATTTCAGTGAACAGATTTCAAAAATCAACAGGCTGAAGGAATTACGCAATTCCTAGGGTAGTTGGTGAATCATGCATGGAGGACTCAGTTAGAAATGAAGTGCAAAAGTTGTGACAGAGTTGGAAGAGTAGTTATGGGAGTTGTTATTCAGTTTAACTTAGTTAAGTTAGTTAAACATAATTGTGCTAGTTTTATCTAGTTCTAACTCAATATACACTAGTGAGAGTTTAGTGAATTAATTATTTAATTAATTCATAACTAGAGACTCACTTGCAACTGAATGAAAACAACAGTTAACTACTTGCATGTCAGTTCTAATGGAGACCGAGTGGAGGGATAGGTGAAAGGGTGAGATGGATTATCTATTGTGACTATAGTGACGCATTCAATTCATCTGACACACATTGGAGATGTCAATGAGGATTGCGTAGTCAAGGAAAGGCCAATTCGAATTCATTTAGAGGTCTTCTTCAGCAGGGATTGCGTAGTGGAGGTAGGTTGTCAGGAGGCAAGAAATTGGCACATAGATATGAATATTTCTGCAAGATAGTGTGTAACGATTGTTGATTGTACTGAGAGCTTGATGTATTAATATTTTTATGATATTATTACATGATCCATTGATATACATAATATATGATAGTTGGGGTTTTTAAATTTATGGTTTCCCATTAAACAACTATGTGTATTTAACATAAGATTAATTTGTTATATCAGGAGAATCCGGTAATACTATCAGTATTAAACAATTTCTACATGTTATGTTGGTTATATGATGGTTATAAGAATGGTTTATGACATAATTGAGTTATGGATCTCATAGTGTTTTGTTTATTAAATCAAATTTTAATGAATGCATGAACTAATAAATGATATTGCAACTATTTTGATAAGGCATCAGATCTTCTTGACGATTCTCAGATAAGTATGAAGTCCCTATGCTCAAATGTGTTTATATAATCTGTAGATTACATCACTAATACAAAATGGCTAATTAGTTACTAAAAAATGACTAAAATTTGTGTATAAATGACCGTAGCTAATTGAAAATATATTTTTCAGTTAGTGACCAGTAGTAGCTAATTGGCAATATATTATAACGCAACCAGCCTTTAGTAAGTTTTAGCCTAGTCATTATTTGTTTGTCTCAATTTTATTCTCTAGTAGTATATTTAGTCATTAATTTAGTCAGAGATTTAGTCATTAATTACCACAATTGATGACCAAATATACAAAAAAATGCCACTATATGATCACCCGAGAAAACCAATTAGCCAAATAAATATGGCCCAGAATGTTGGTCGTGTAATAAGATAATTTAAATCAGCTACTAATAGTCACATATATGAAAATTTTAGTCATTGATTTAGTCATTAATTACCACAATTAATTACCAAGTATACAACAAAATATATTACTATATGATCGTCGGAGAAAACCAATAAATGAAAAAAAGAAATATGACCCAAAATGTTGGTCATGTTATAAGATACTATAAATTAGGTACTAATAGTCACATATATGCAAATTTTAGTCATTTATTTAGTCATTAATTACCACTATTAATTACCAAATATACAACAAAATATATTACTATATCATCAACCGAGAAAACCAATTAATGACCAAAGAAATATGACAGAAAATGTTAGTCGTGTTATAAGAGACTATAAATTATCTACTAATAGTCACAGATATTCAAACTTTAGTAATTGTTTGAAACCAATTAATGACCAAATAAATATGACTAAATTTTGGTCGTGTTATAATATATTGCAAATTAGCTACTCATAGTAGTATATATGAAAAATTTGTTTGTTATTTGTAATCACAAATTTATCATTCACAGTAGTCATTTATCATTTTTTAGTAGCATCATATGCATTATAAATGACTAATTTAGTATTTTATATTAATTTCAATTAATTTCATTAATAATCATTATAAACAACTAATTTAGTCGTATGCTCATTTTATTTGTGTTCATCATTAATTAATTAAACAACTAATTTAATAGTTTTAGATTTATTTTATGTGTTCATTATTAACCAACATAAATTACTTAGTATGATTTGGATACAAAATTTTAAAAATGCCATACAATGTGCATGTTCATCTAATATGAAAATGCAAAGTTATATATGTTAATTACAATACTAAAAAAAGATCAAGTGCAACTAGAAATAATTTTAACCACATAAATTATATTATATGAAATGTCAAGTATTACAATATTAGTTTCCAACTTAATATTGGTTGTACTACAATTTATGCATGAAATATTGTTTCATTACTTCAAAACATTATCATTGTGTTGAAAAGGTCTTGCAGGTGAATTTACCAACTTTGAAGACTTAACCACCAATCTCTATGTGTGTGTCTCATATGGGATATTGGCTCTAAGGGTATAACTAGATCGGTTATCTTCTCTCTCTCTCTCTCTCTACTTTTGCCGCTCTAGTGTTATTTTTCTCTTCTTTCTTCAATTCCTACTTCTTACCATCAATATTAAGTTCCTTTTCTGAAAATAAAAGAAGATACAATGCATAGTGAAATACATGAAAGACGATGAACACTAGAATGTAAACTAAATTACACTATAAAGGATTTATATAGCAAAACAAAAAATACATTAAAATCAAAACTTCACAATAAATGAATGCATTAAACTCCCCATATGGCATGAGAAAGAAAGTAAATTAGATGAGGTTAAAGTTTAAGGAAATACCTCTATTAAAATCATGACTGGAAGAGGGTTATAGTGGCTATGTGATCATTTTTCATGACACACAAACATTTAGATAAGATTAGTCCATTCTTAACTTCACAATAGTTGAGAAAACAAAAATATTATATTTCTTTGGAATCAAGAATCTGTTTCAAACATATTAAAAATTAACATGATTGATATGTTATAAGAAATTAAGAATAGACCCACAATTCATGGCCATATTTTTATGACATTAAGAAATAAATGTAGAGGTTGTAAAATTGTATATATATAATATTATAACCTCACCTAAAAATTTATATTTTGATACATGTCAACACGTGTTCAACCAAAAGGATTAGTTCGTTGAACCTTGTGTCTGAATTGTAGCTCTCATCTCCAAAGAGTTCCTGAAAGAAAGTAAAATAAACATTAAATTTCCTATAGCAAAAAATCCTACCATGAACCATCCCATGGTTTCGTTGGGATTGCAAAGTCAAAAGCTATAATTTCAAATGTATACATGCCACACTCTCAATATAAACCAATCTCTTTCTTTCCTTATCCTAGAACCCAAGACTACTTTAGTGGAAATCAACATGGATACTTGAATGAGACTTCCTAGACTTGCAAATAATTTTTCATGAAAATGTTCATAACATTTTTCCACTAGGATTTGGGGCCTCCATTGGACCTTCATAGCCGATACCACTACATATCCCCAACTTCAAAATTTTTACAAATACCACAACTTCTCCAAATGGTTCTTGATCAATACCTATTTATTCTGGTCTTCGAGACAATGTTAGACCTTCTGTAGCAAATATGAAATATAAGGCTTCAATATGAAATCTACTATATTGGTTCATGCAATCCACACAACTCTTAAACAACAATTTTAAGTCAGAAGTAATAGTTATATTCAAATTTTATTGTTTATATTCCTTTGAAATGTAAAAATTAAAACACCAAAGCAACAAGATTATGAATTCGAACCATCCTACAAAGTTTGTTAGACCTAGACAAGGACGAACATGTAATATTAGACCTTGGTGATTTTACATAATTTAAGGTATTATTGATCTTCCAATAGTTCTTTTATGTAGGAGAGTGGAAAAGATATATTTATATTCCAAGAGATAGCCATTGATAAAATAATACCTTAATGCTTAATAATTCATTTTTTATTCTTAGATACCGACTCAAAAAAGCTTCTTATTGTTATAGTTAGCAACATATTACTTTAACTTTTCCAAACATGAAATAACACTATTTTATATATTCCATTGAAGGATAAGTTTGAATTTTACTTTATTATCTAAACTTAAATGTGCATTCAATTGAGACTAATTTTAGTTTTAGGAACAAATTCATACAATGCTAAGAATTTGTTGGAGTTGGGACCATTCCAATAACTGTCACATGATATGATACACAAAGGAAAAACCAAGTGAAAGGTCGAGAATAGCTACTTTGTGTATCTAACATAATAATGAAAAATCATTTTGAAATGTGATCTTGTTGATGTTATACCTGTCAATTCCAATATCTAAAATTCTCAAGGATATCTTTATATTTTTACATCATGTTCATACAAGGCCTACCAAAATTGAAGACATACTTACCTATTTAGTGAGCCAATAGTAGACTATAAATGGGTTAGGAGGAAAATAAGAAACACTTTAGTCATATGGAAATTCATTATGAAATAGTAGTCGCAATCCACTATTATGAAAAATGAGTCATTTTTCTTTCCCAAAGCCTATCATCAATAGTCGATCTTATATGGCTAATATGAGGATTAAATTTACCTCAAAAAATTTCCTTAGCGCCACCTAATAAATGTTTTGAGATAGCAGTAATTCGGTAAATTTGATTATTGTTCAATACAATATTTTCAAATCCAAAATCAGAGGAAAATATTTAAGTCTTGTTGTCTCTACAAAATAACTACAAGAAATTAGCCTAAGATCACTTTCTAATTACTCTTATCTTTGAATTGGTGCCTTTACAATCACAAGGGGGTGTCCTTAGTGATGGTATGTTGTCAACAGCTTAAGAAAATTGTGTAAAAATGCAAAGTGATCAACACATGAAATATTTGTCATCAAGATGTATGCAAGGAACCAAGGGCAGAAGAAAACTCATTCCAATAATACAAGGGGGATTCAATTTCATTAGTGAAATAGAACTATGAATAATGAAAAGGAAACCAAAATGCACCTTAAATCAATGTAGAATCAGAAAAGGGAAATACGGGCACCCACAACACTTTAAAAGAGCACAATTATTCAACAACAAAACTGAAAGAGCTATAAAGACATGGCATAATCAAACCTTATTTGTATACCAATCAAAAGACTGTTTGCATCATAGTGATGATTATGACATTGGATACATAAGTAACAGTGCATGTAGTTAGGGAAACAATGAAAATGGATAGAAAAGGATGAATAGAAATTATGGGCACCCAGAGCACTATAACATGACACAAATTTTCAACCACGAGACTCAAATAGCAATAAATACTATTGACCTCAATCTAGTCGAAATAATTCTTATTATTAGTTCCTTAACTCTAACATAGTTGTTTTTTAGATGGTACACCGGCTATATAGGATGAAAATAGGTTGCTACAATGCTTTATCACTAAATTTTTTTGCTGATCACTTATAATTATGTACATAAGCTGCTAATTAAATTTGATTACAACAATTCTCCTCTCACCAGTTCAAGAATACACCCAAGTACATGTAATAACACGCTCTAACAGCCCTACACTTAGTTGTTTATTGGACTCCATGGAACTCACATCCAAGGGATGCCAATAAACCAAGTTGACCTTTTGAGGTTAGAAAAGTTGCATGCATATTTCAAATGCTAGTTTCACTCTTTGAATTCATGATTCGAAGAATAAACCACCCATTGACCTCCCTTGAATGATTGTTCCTCATGTAAAATTTCAACCAAAAATTTAAATATAAATAATGCCAACCTAAGTTTTCTAAATATATTAAAAGTAAAACTTTGGTTTTAGTTAGCCAAACATAGAAAGTCAATTTACACTTTTAGTTGGATAAAATAGCACAAATACCAATGCAAATTAGCCTTTCCAAAATAGGTAAAGGATCATCTACTAGTAAATTTAGAACTCAAAGCATGAGAAGAGGATATAGATTAAGTTGGACAAACATACCAAACTACCAAATATACCAAAGGAGGTCAAATTAGGGTTTGGAGGCTGAGATGCTTAGCACGCCTCAAGTGAAAACCCTCTCAATTTTTAACATATGTCACACAAATAACACATCCACTTGTGCAATTACTGCACAATGGAACCATGAGACTATAACCCATACCTACCACAATGTGAAATGATAAATATAACCATGTCAAAAATAGTAGCATGAATCCAAAAATATAGGAAAGTTGGAAAATGAAGGTAACTCCTACCGTTCTAGGAGACTGATGCCAACTAGAGCATGCCTAGAAATAGTAGCATATTAGATGTCGATAAAAATAGCCTCAAGATTAAAATGCAAGCCTGAAAACTAGAATTGATAAAAGCCTAAAAATAGAAATGTCATGAAAATGTTGGCATGTCCCAGAAAAATCTCATTCACAACATGAGCTTGCAAAGACAAATGATAAATGGTCAATTTCCACAAGCAGAGGTTGGAACTCTAGCTCTTAGAAAACAGGAAATAGAATGAGCCTTTACCACCATGAAACTTGATGCACCTATCACTAAAAACCCACTTGATAAAAATGAACTCGATTTGAACCCTCCAATTGCACAAGCTAATCTGTGGGTTAAAAAAACCTAAACATTCCCCCTCTCTTCAAACATTTTCATATAATATACCACCCTTCAGTTTGGGGTAAGCATTTGTACAATTCATTTAACTTTATCAAATATATGAAGGAAGAAAATATCCATGTTGAATGCAAACAACGAAGGAATGGGATAATTATAGAAAGGCATATATGTTTATTAATAGATAACATGATCGATACATGGTATTTATATAGGTTGGTTTTTATGTGCATTCCTTTTTTCCAAGTGTAATGCAACCAACATATAATTTATTTTAGTGATTATTTTTTATTTTTATTTTTTTCCATGTACATAGTCATACATTATGTAACAACATCTCCCTTGTATTGGGTGGTAAAGCACCTTTCAGTTCAACCAATACTACCAAAATTGTGACTCAAACCCATGAAATTCCAAGTTTGAAACAAATTGCCAAGTCAATGATTTTTTCTTACTCACGTGAGACAAACATGTGCATTGATAGTTTAACTCAGTCAACATGAGTTTGAATCAAAAGTAAGAGTATGACTTAGTTGACTGAGTCAAACTCAACTTAACCAAGTTAAAATTATTTTAAAACTTACATAGACCCTTCATTACCCTAAATTTGGTCACTGTTTGGTAATTTTTATCTCCATTGGGAAATTTTATAGTATGAAAATTCAAAAAACCAAAAACAAAAAGACCAAGATAAAAATACTCTCAAGACATTTTATTTTTGTTGAAATAATTGTATATCTTTACTTTTTGACCTTCCTAGTTTTTCTTGAATTTTCACCAAACTGAGAAAAAACTCGACCCTTATACATCATCAAGTTTTTCCCAATTCCAAGTATAGTAAATTTCTGGATACATTAGAAATCTAACAATGAATTCAAAAATTTAAGTAGTTTTTTCCTACATGCAAATGAATTGGGGTAGCATTTTTCATAAATATACTAGTTGTGGCAGGAACAAAGGCACAAGTTGGACAAAAGTCACAAAAAACCCACTACAAATTCATTTTATTTTCATTCATTTAGATCTTGTAACATGCTCAATAATGTTCGTATATAAATCCAAAATTCATTTTCTTAGGACTACAGAAATATTAAAACAAGGATTTAGATAAAAGGTGTCCTACATATCGATCTGCATGGAAATTTTCAACTCCAAGATCCTCTCTCTCTCGCTCTCTCTCTCTATTTGCATGACCATTAATCAAAGTAAATTTCGGGGAAAATATTCTAGCAATCTATGGGGCACCTTCCTTTAAGTTTTATAGATTGTAGATTAATCCCAGAGGATCCCCAACATCTCATTTAGAATTATCACGTACAATATCATCAAATTTCCTTCATTTGTATTTTTTAATAACCACCTAACCCTGGATTTTACTTAAGCATGAATCAAATGGGAGCCTGCATATACACTACTCCTTTATATATCCATGTGTCTATTTCAATACTATATAAATAATTAAAGAGTTATCCAAATAGAACACATACACTCTATTTGTCATCAGCAAGCATTGCCACTTCCCTACTATATTTTTTATCCAAAGTTGTTTAAACAAGGGAGAAAGTAGGAACAACCTCAGATGTTGAGAGCTCTGTTACAATAAGTCGTTCTTTGGCACTAACAAACTATTTACGAGACATTGATTATGTTTCTCTTTGCTTACAACTCTTAGATACAGTTTGATTTCGAGGCACACTCCAATCCATGTGATTGTTATGCTCTTCTTGAAACTTTAATCACAAACCACATGTTGTGAACTATCTTGGAAAATCCTCATACAATGCAAAAAGTAAAAATTCATGACAAAATCAAGTATATTTGAATTTAATTGATTTCCAATGATATCCTGAGTAGAAACTGGTGCTTCAGATGGAACTGACTTTGAAGGTGTCACATTCAAAGATGAGACTGGAAATAAGGATGTCATAGTAGAAACTTGAAGTATAGTTTCATTTTTATCTAGGAATTGATTTGGTATTACATCCAAAGAAACACGTATAGATGGATTATAAGAAGAGGCAGCTGAAGTGTCTACACATTTTACACTTTGTTCCGTTAGCGACCTTAAAAGAGAAGCCACATTTCCTATCGAAGATGGTAATGTGGTGTTTGAAGTTATCAATTATGATGTCGATGATGTTGATGCTACCAATAACGAAGTTGGTGGTGAGACAAGAGGAAGTGGAGGCTACATCCTAAAACCTTGGAAGACAAGTTATTGGGCCCTACAGCAAGTAAAGGAGGTCTTGATGTTGATCCAGAATTAGGATTCATAATGCTATTACTCACAAAATATCCCATTTTTTGGCATTCCCATAACTTAAATATGATATTTGTGGAGGTTGGGATTGTTTCAATGCCTGAGATGAATTAATATGTTGAAATGGAGTACGAAGGATTGGTTTTACTTCCTAAGGTATTGGTAACCATTGTGGAATTTGGGTACATTGTAAAAAATTTTTTGGTAAATGATTCAAAAACTCTGGAGCAATTTCAAGTTGTGACACTTGTTGTAATTGTGGTATATATTGATGAATTTATTGAACATGCTATGATTTAAGTGGAAATTTTTGAAAGGACTATGAAGAATGACCTTGGAAATGAACGGAGAGAAGGAAGTTGAACTTGTGATTGACCAAGCTTCATGAAATTAGTCTAATGCTAATGGTTTAGTGGTTGCAATTGTTGATGTTCAAGGGGTGGTGCAGATGGAGGTAGAGGTGGCAGCATTTGCATAGAAGGTAGTACAAATTTTATGATAGGAGATAGAGAAACAAGTCTTTGTGATCATTCCTTTTGTGATAAAGGAATGTTGCTTGATTATGGTGTCACGAGTGACCAGAATTCAAAGCTAAGGGGATCAGAGCCAAGTGAGGATCCAAAATTTTCCAGAGATTTTGGTACCATTCCTAATTTTATTTTTGTACCTATTAACCTAGATTCATTCGTTAAAGCCACAGGGTGACCAATAGAGTGAGTTAAATTTAATGTATATTTCAAGACACAATACTTGATTGCAGAAGAGAAGATGGTTAAATCTCTTCATACTCCTACATTAAGGAAATGGGGAATAATTTGTCATCAGACTAATTATAACTTTTCATCAAGCTAATTCTAATGACCATTGCAGTTTGATAGTCCATCTCTTTGTGTGAAAGGTTGCATTAACTTTTCTCTCAAACCAACAATCCCAATTTCCTTTTGTTATGATATATAGCATTAAAATTACCCTCTGAAGTTGGAGTAGGGAAAGTTTCTCCACCTAATTTTTTATTCCCTTTTCTAGAATCTCAAGAGTCAAGCATGTGTTGTTTTAAAAATTCCTTGAAAATTAATAAATGGAAACCTCTAGCTTCTCCCTTTGTAAATTTTTGTAATGTGTTAATATCGCCTTGCCTGAATATATTGCCAAATTTAACGTATTAGATAATAATATATTGATATTATTTTAAAACAGTAGGAGACAATAAATCTGGGAAGTTTTCAAGTTTTTTAAAGCGGTATACTTAATGGCAAAGTTTCATGTTTTTTAAGAAGTAGACATATTCACAAGATTTGAATCAATTTTCTAACTTGAGTTTTCTTTGAGTTTTTGTCTTGAGGTCACGATCAGATGGTGAGGATGGGGCATGTCGGGCCACCAACCAAGATTTTACTACCCAAGAACTTGATTATAGAGGTTGGGAGAAAATACAAAGAAAATAATAGTTGAAAGACTATGAAATAATATGAAGCCATGTTGCAACAACTTAGAAAAACATGTAGTTCAGAACAATATGAGAATAGTACATTTTTTTTTGTAGGTTGGCTAAAAGGATATTTGTGATTTTCCATTCAAGGAATTTAAAACACTTAGGGGAGAAATTCAATTTTAATAAGATATCATTTAAAAATTCATATACAACAACAAGCATCATTGAAAATACCTAGTAAATGTGAACAATAATCACACAAAAAGCCAGAGATGTTCATCGATCCATTCTAATGAAGGAAGATAACAATATAGGATCCCAAATGATTTTTGTAAAAGAAATGCACAAGCATCAATGGTTTCCAAATAAAATCAAACTTAACAAAAACTCTGGCTAGTGGCAAGTTTCAATAGCAAGTCTTAGGCAAGACTCACAATTCTAAGCCGACTCAAACTAATCTCTTCGAAATTACTGCAATCATTAGTTGCAAAATCTAGATTAGATTCAAAAAGGTTATAATTGTGAAAAAGCCTAAATACACTTTGATATGCCACATATATAGAGGTAAATTTTTATAAGACACGGTGCAACCTTGAGCAGCAAGGTAGGGAGAGATTAGAGAGGTGATGGTTGAGTGAGAGTAGGATAGACCTCTGAAGATGGAGCCTCAACCAATATCTCAGTTTGAGTCTAAGCTAGCTGGTAGTTTGGCTAACCACTAATATGATGAGGAGCATAGCCCAGGGCAAGTGGAGGAAGCCACTCAATCGGTTACTCCCAATATATGGTGAGTTCGACCTAAGTGGGTAGAGGATTTGGTTAAGGGAGATTAGAATATTAAATCTTCAAGTATCACTTCCATAGAGTGGAACACTACAAAGAAAAGACCCTCTAGCAGATTTTTTTGAGGAACCACAGAGAAAAATACCCCATACATACGTTTCTAGCGGAGGTTACTAGAGGAGGTTGGCGGGTGGAGGGTTTTGCGGATGTTTTCCTATTGGTGCTCTTATCGTTACAACTCGCCCCGACGCTCTCAAAAAAAGAATGCACCAGTGTACACAAAATCATTGGCACACTGGAAACCGTGCACTCCATACACACATGCCCGGTGCATCATAATATAATAGAGCATAGGTTCCTCACAACTCCTTCGCGCTGGTGCATTATAAAAGGCAACGCCAACACCGAAACCACTCGGTGCGGTATAAATAAACCACATTGGTGCATCATAAAAAATGCACCAAAATACAAATCGACTGGTGCGTTTGTAGCAAACAGTACCGGTGCACCTATAAACAATGTGCACCAGTAAAGGGTTAAACTAAAAAAATATTTATGACAAAAAACTCAGAATTTTCAGTTTTTCAGTGCTTCTGAGCTATCAATTACCAATGTGCATCATATCATAGACACACCAGTGTGCATCGAACATTGGCACACTGGACAGTGTGCGCAAAGTACAGACACTGCTAGGGCATCCAATTACTGCAACGAACCAGGGTGTTAATACTTTTTCGCGCCGGTGGATCATAAAACACCACACCAAAAAAAGAACGAGCCGGTGCATTCTTCTCTAATAGCACTGGTGTGCTCAAAACCACACGCACTGAAATAGCATTATAAAAAAAAATAAGGCCAAAAAATCAGCGCTTTGCGACTATTACTCATCGGTGCTTTACAATTACGCCGCCTCGGTGCATCATCAATTTTTTGTGCCAAAACTGAAACATCCCAATGCGGTTTTGTTTAACAGCACTAGTGTGCTTAGAAAAACTCGTGCACCGAAACATGGTTAATTAAAAAAAAGGTACAGCTAAAAAAATCAATTATTCACATTCTTCAGTGCTCCAGAGCTCTCAAGCCCCAGTTCTATTTCCTTATTTCTGAGCCGCCCTGATATCAATGCTCTCATTGCACCCATTGCACGCACTGCTGCTATGCATTGGCCACCAATCTCCAGCTTGCATTTTGAAAAACAGTGGGCAAATTTTATTTTCCAAACTTTACAGCCAATATGCCTCCTTGATGGCAAAATGTATAGATATATTTCTAGTTTTTCTATAATTAAGCCTTTTAGCGGATTATAAATTGAAATAAACTTAAAAATAACCATTAAAAAAAAACAAATTGTCGCATGGTGCGCTTGAGCTGTTCGGCTCGCACCAAATAGTGGTGCTACCTATAAAATTTACAGGCAGTACCACTACCAGTGCTAACGGTAACCACACTGTTTCTGGGGCGGTGTCAAAAGGCACCCCGAAAAATTTTAAACTGAAAATAAAAAATAAAAAAGGCGGTGCGCTCATTTATCAAGGCGCACCGTTGACCTCAGTGATCATAGTGCGGTGCATTGACTGCATTTTCTGCCCCGGTTTATGTCAGTTCACCGCATTTTTAATTCCAAGAGGGCCAATGGCGCAGCTGGGTAAAAGACCACACTGTCAACTATGTCATTGTCATGAAGTCGATGTGCTGACATGACTATATGCGTCAGGGTGTATATTTCAGTCAGCACACTGTTATTCTGAATTATGTACAGTCCACGGTGCTTTGAAAATAGACATCGGCACCAACTCTAGTGTGGTCTGTTTCATTAGGGGCCTCGAGGATGCTGTGCTAAAATATTAAAATGCACCAAAACCAGTGCATGACTATTTTTATGGAGCACCGACTTGTATGCTTGTTTTTTTGTCAAAAAAAATTATATATGTATATTTATAAATACATTTCTTTTTTAATAAAAAAAAATTATTTAATATGGCAATGATTCAGAGAGAACAGCAGCAACAACAAAAACAACAAGTAGAAAAATATGACATGATTCACCAATGGTAAGTGAGAGAGAGGGAGAGAGCTGGATGCCCTCGCCCTATTACTGCAAATACCCAGGAGATCCTTAAGCAGGTACGCCTCCTCAAGTTCTATGAGGAGGATATTTCTGGCCTAAAGACCCATAGTGTGCTTTTGAGACATCTTATGGGCAGGTGGAATGACCACTGACGAGATTTTCTGGTTGGTCTTGACCAGTGGTACACACCCACTGAGGAGGACATTTATTTTATTACAGGACTATCAAGGAGAGGGGTTGATTTTCCCTCATTCCCAGGCATGTGACCTGGTTGTGTAGCAGGGAGTCAGTTAGTTTACTCCCAGAGATACATTAGAGCACATGTATTGTCTCATTCAGAGTTTCAGGTACCTAGAGGTTAGTTATGTATAGGTGCTTTTTATAGACAGGACATGCAGCGCCTCTCTATTATCGCTTCGATCATTTCGCACAACACCAGTGATGGGCAATGCATTAGTTGCTCACTTTTATATTATTTTGATTCTTTAGTACAATAGCCATGACTTATCAGGTGGTCTGCCATTTTTTTGCAACATTTTTGTATGGCCTTAGATAGATGTCATGCTCATGCACAAGGGAGGGTCAACTTCCCATTTTCTTTAGAGCTATTTTGTTTATTTTTTGAAAGGTTTTTAGAGATGAGACCCAGTTTTGTTTGACAGCCTTGTAGGCCAATGTTGGAGGCCTGGATGTGCATGTGGGGATAGATGATACACAAGAGGGGAGACAATATGTTTCCAATGACGATATCACATGATTTGCTGGACTTACTAGCCAGCGTTGGTAGGCTACATCCCTTCATTATGGTCCCATGTCATTATGTTGGACTAGATTGGCGAGGGTGTCCCAACATCCTCTTCACTCCTAATGAGCCACCAAATGATAGAGGTAATATTACTATTTTATTTCTATTTATTCTAACATGTTCTTTAACTTGTTTTTATTAAATTATGTAATGAAATTGTCTAATTATTGTTGCATACTTGTATATATTTTGCAGACATTGGCTCTTTTGATGGCGATGAGATGCCAGATCCACCACATGATCCAGGTGTCGATCCTGATGATTACGATCAGGAGCTAGCTCATGCACTGGAGGGTGAGGCTAGTGGTGCAGCAAAGAGATGTGCTGCTCCTGATGCACCTCATGGTGCATCGATACTGCATTTTTCTAGGCATGGTCGACCTGAGACCAGATACCGGATGGAATTGGGCAACCAACTTTGTGGATTGATTTCAGATGTGGGCATTAGGCCCGCTCATTACAAAAAGATACAGGGTGATGATAGATTGTTACGGATGTGGAGAGGCATGTTACGTGACATATACAGCCTGATGCGGCATGTCGTAGGAGCTACGACAACTGTTATGTGATTGAGGAGGATTGTCTGTAGCTATAGGCATAGTCGAGCTGCGGCACGTGATGGACAGTCTGCCTGCAGCGTCTCAGATGCATCTCGTGATCATTCACCTTGTGGCATGCCTGATGAGAAGCATGAAGCTCCACTTCCAGCATATGACACTAGTCATCATGGAGATGAGGCTAGACCATCGGCCACGTCTAGTTAGCAGCTTGCATCATCCATCATGAGTACTAGTCATGATCATCATGAGTAGGTTGTACCATCAACCGCCGAGGCTATAGCACTATTGACTAAGCAGGCCGCCTCCACTACTATTGTGCCTCATATTGATCATGTTGTACTACCAGCAGCGGATGCATCCATCATACTAGTGATCATCATGATCATGAGCAAGCTAGTCGACCATCGACTGTCGAGGCTGTACCCAGCTTTATTGAGCATGTCGCATCCACTTCTACTAGTGTTATTGATCATGTTTTTATACTACCACCAGCGCCTCATCCATGACATGATTTATATTACAGTTGTATATTTTTAACATTATATCTATATATATATATATATATATGGTCCATGTATTTTATGTTCATGTTGTAGTTGTACTTAATTTTCATGTTGATGATCATCATGATGTGGCGCATATTGTTAGTCATGTTAGATATGTTCATTTAATGTTTATCTTGCAGATATATGTGTATATGTGATAGGCACATGAGTTAGTGACATTTTATTGAAATGTATATTTGATGTTTGTGTTGTGATGATGTTAATATATAATTTTAATTGAATGCATTTATTAGTCGAATATGATGTTTGTACGATGGTTATCATGATCATGGTGATGTTTATTAATTAATTTAATATTATTAAATCACCATGATATTTATTAAATATTATGTCGTGAATGTAATTGTAATTTAAATTTTAATTCTATGTAAAATTGTAAAATTGGATTTGTATTTGTACTAATTGTAATTTTAAGTGTAATTGTATGTAAAATATTTATTAATGTAATTTTTTTTTTTTTTTTAACTGAAACGGGTGTATCTTTATTTGAATTGGTAGGAATTTGGACTTACGCCATTGCTGCCATCATTACATTGCATCTATTTCTGTTCCATGTTACATGTTGCAGTATTCTCATGGGTTACATAGATGGATAGAGCTATCCCCATTTATGAGAATTTGACCTTTCCCAAGTGTACAGCCCTTGTTTGCCAAAAGATCAGCTTCGCTGTTCAGATTTATGAGAATGTGGAAGCATTTGTAGGATTCAAAATCAAGGAAGACTTCCTTCAATCTGCTCAGAGTTTTGTTAAGACTTGCATTGGTGAACAAATTCTCCGAGTTTAACATTTTAATTAAGATCTCGGAGTCTCCGAATACTTGGATTTATTTATCCCCTCTATCTCTAGCAATTTGGCAGGCTTTAAGAAGGCTTAAGATCTCAGCTTGATTGTTAGATTTCTGCCCAATGCCCCAGGAGAAGTTATCCCTTCTGACTCCATCCGGGGCATAGATGACCCCACCTGCTCCAGCAGCCCCGGGATTGCCTTTAGAGGCACCATCAAAGAAGATCGTAGATATTTTTTTTTTTTCCACCACTCTTGAAAATTCTCTTCAGGTTCTCTCATTCTCCATCATTCATGATTGTTATAGCATCATTTCTCACCTTCACATGATTCATGATTGCTTTGATGGTTTTGGGCACCCATTCCTACAGACTTGGACAAATTCACTTAAAAACATTGTAAAAATCCCCATACGCAACTATGCCCGTACTTTTCTGCGTGTATACGCGAGTCCAGCTAGACTTTTCCGCGTATGCCATTAAAAATGATTAAAAAATATATAATTATTCCCTATTTCGAGTGAGTTGAGTAGTTACTCAATTGGTTCTTTTGACACGTATTAGCCCCATTTCAAGCTGTTGAAACTACTTGGAGGGAGTATAAAAACCCTAATGTGTATGGCCTAAGGAGAGAGATTATTGATGTTATACTACGGTGGTATTCCCTATCCAAGTACGATTCCCCGTGCCTCCTCCACTTCCCAGTTCATTACAGGAAACCCTTGTTTCCTGGAGATGCTCATCTCCCTATATGTCATCTCGTATGCACCAGTTCAGAAGGAATCTTAGTGAGGCAAGGGCGGGACGGATCTGGACGACGGTCTGCTCGAAGATCGTGGAAGGATTCAGGTGATCTCTCCACTCGTTGTTTCTGTACATGCTATTTATAATACAGAAGAACCGTCTTGTTCCCGAAATATACGTGTTAGTGTCCGCTTGCATATATGAGAATATTGTTATTTAAGAATTTATTATGGTTTATTTATGTTTTATATGAATCTCACTAACATTGAGTAGATATATCTTTGTACAGCAGTTCTTCATGCTTGGCTATTACTTGTCTTTAGGGTTAAGAAGGAAGGGCAGTTCTTTGGGGAGTTTGGACTTATGCAAGGATGCCTTCTTGGTAGGACCTACGGGTAACTTTTATCATTCTACTCTATTTAGTTTTTAAAATGATGCATGATTTATTGTGAGTCCTTCTTAAGTAGCATGCCCCTGCTCTGTGGAGGTTGTAACCCAACGAACCTCTAGGGTGATATTCCCTGAAACAGAACTGGTGACTCCGCTGGGGATCACATTCTTGTGATTCTCTTGTTGGGTTGTTTCAGCTGTTTGGTAGGATTCTAGCAGTTTTAACTTTCATTTCCAGTCCAGTTTATTTTCTTACAGTCAGTCTGAAGTCCTGGTTTCTTTTCCAGGATTGTCCTTTTTGTTTCTTCATTATTTACCTTTGAATACATGCTTTTTTCTGCACACAGTCGCGTATACACGCAAGTTTGTCTAAAGGGACCCGCGTATACGCGAGTTTCCCGTAGCACAGACGCGTATGCACGCTGGTTGCATAACTATGAAGTAGCGTATACCTAGGCAGATTTTGAATTTTTGAGTTTCTTGACTTTTTGGTCCTTTCTGGCTGTAAAGACCTATTCCTACAGTGTCTCTGTACTCTCTGGATTGTGAAGGAAGTGGTTTCATGTCTTTTCTCTCTTTCGTTTGATTGAAAACTAGTCTTTTTGGCAAAGTGTTCTTTCTGGTGCTGGCACTTCTGGATTGAGTTCCAAGATCGCTTTCTGAGCATTCTTGGCTATTCTGCTTTATCAGAACATAGAGCTTCTGCTCACTTACTCGCTCCTATCTTTGTGTTGTGCTTCGCATTGCAATTTTTTCTTCGTTTTTGATTGATTTTCTTGAGTTCCATAGGCTAGGTTTTGTTGCAACTTTTGAAGAGCTTTTCTTGCTTCTTTGGAGTCTTTGTTTGCGACAAGTTTGCACTATTTGTCTAGGCTGAGTGGCTGAGTTTTCTGGTCTTCTTTTGCTCTTATTAATCTTGCTACGAGTTAGCCTTATAAGGTTTGGGAGCATTCTTGAAGTTTGTGCTTGGAATTCGGTCTTGTTTGGTTTGGATTTTTGATAGTTTTGCTTGGTCTTTTAGAGCTCTTTCTCTATAAAACCAAAAAATCTCAAAAAACATTTTCTTTGCTTTTTGTTTTTGCATTTCAAAGGCTTAAAAAACATTTTCACTTGTTATTTGCTTTTGTTGTTGCATTTTCATTTTCGTTTGCTATAACTTTTGAAGCTTGTGAGGTTTCTTGCTTTTAGTTTTTGGCTTGATTTTGAGGAGTTGTCATTTGATTTATTCTTCTTGTTTTTAAGTGTTCTTGGTGTCCTCATTTTAAGAGTTCTTGATTTCGAGAACTAGCTTTTTGGGCAACCAAAGAAGAGTTAAAACTGAAGGACTTTTTGGGAATTTCACTCTGCTTTAAGAGATTTGCATCTTAGGATTCACATGCTTGTAGTGATTTGCATTAGGTGCATTTAATCATTTAATCAATTTCTTAGTTTTTGTGAGTGTGAGTTTGTTATTTGAAAATAAAAATACAATTTTTAGTCTCGTAGAACCTGTATAAAGATTTCTCTTCATCGAAAGACAAAGAACTGCATTTGCATGTAGTTAAGTTTTTATTAATTTCTTTTGCGTCAAAAACACCATACGTTTCATCTCCGCATCCTTGTGACTTAACTTAACAGCCATTAAAATAAGCGATTTAATCTAAAATCAACTAGCAAGTTTTCTAAGTGTCAATCACCAACTAGCTAGGTTGTAGGGCCTTGGAATAGGTGAGTGGAGAGTTAACTCTCCAAGGCCGCTCAAAAAAACAGTTGATTAATTGGGTAGGAAATCCAACTCAGTTCCAGGTGAATGGAAAAGCTCTAGTCAAAGGAAGTCAGCGAGGGAAGTGAAGGTTGAGAGGGATACCCCCTCAGATTAGCTAAATCGACTTCGAGGCCGTTCCTCCGTGATACGGATTGGTGCCATGAATTACCACTCTAGGTTCCCGGAGTGGCTGAGGGAATACACGTGGTACACAGTAGATGATCACATCACTTTATTGATACTCGAGGGGTGCCTTATGACTTGGGTGCTTAGTGACGAAAGGATGTCATTAGGAGGTCGGTGTAAGCGTTGATACCTTCACTGATTATTCACAGGCCCTAATCATCTGACCCCTTTAAGAGTCCTATGTAGCTTTCTGTATTTTGGTGTCCGGTCCTCATCACCCGGAGCGGAAATACTTGGAGGCTGTTTGCTTGCTGTTTCTCAGGGTTTTGATTTTAGTGAGTGCTCTTTGCTCCTAGCTTGCCTAGCTTTTCACTTTTCTTGAGTCTAATATAATAAATTTGTAAAAGTGGCTGATCAAGCGCCTCGACGATCGAGGAGAGTCCGGGGGTTATCTCCCGAGAGTGCAGAGCCTTCTTCGAGAAGGCGTAGGAGCGATTTAGCAGGTGGTTACCACCACAGCCAGTGTCGACACGGTGGAGAGATCCTCTGAAGGTCTGAAGGCTTCATGGCGGGTCGGTGTCGGTCCCGAGAGGAGCGCTCCGCTCACCTCGAGAGTGTTATTTCCACAGGAAGAAGAAGTGCAAGTAGAGGAAGTATCTTAGCCTTCTGAGTCACTTCCATCTCCTCTTCCTCCTGATTATCCGTTCGTTGTTGAATACATCGGTTTGAGTCGAAGCGGGAGATCTTAGTATCATTCTTATCTTTCGATGGCCCGGCCCAGGACGCGGCTTCTCTGAGGTGAAATCACCTTAGGCATTAGGACTCTGGCAGTTGAAGCGGGGGGGGGTACTGTGCTTCATCTTCGATTTCTTCTAGTACTGTTGTGTTTGGCTCTAGGTTCACCCAAGCACATGCTTCTCATTCTGGTCCCTTCTGTTCAGGGTTCCCCTCTAGTGGGAATCCCTCTTTTTCCTTTTCCGCTGCTTCAACTGGATGTATGCCCATGTCTAACATGGCTAGTGGATCAGCTTCGTTTCAGGGTTTCCCCTTTGGGACTGGACATATTCCTAGTTCCAATCCTTCTTTAGGGTCATTTCTGTTGACGTCCCAGACCCAGAGTTTCAACCCTTGGTCTGGGGGGCAAAGTTTGACTACTTTTACGGGATGGAATCCTGTGTTTACTACAGCGGGGGCAGGGAATCAGTTTTTTGCAGGTCATCAAGGGAATGCTTCTTTCCCTTCATCGAGTGCTTATCAGTCCTTTTCTCTTTTGTCTAATGCTTGGAACCCCTATCAGGGGCTTTCCTCTTCAATCAATAGCCGTGAAGAGGCTGATGCAGGCTTTTGGTAACTCGGCGTGGGGAGGTTCTTCTCAGATCAATCCCCCAGTTGTCCTTTACGGCGACTTGGTGGAATATGGTATCAAATCTAGGCTATTATTTTGAGAATGTTTAGGAATCCATCCCATCAAGGATGGAATCCTCAGGCTCCGCCTCGCTTACCATTTCTGGCAACGTTAAACTTGCCAGACTTGTCGAAGTTAACTAATGACCCGATTCGTTATAGTCCGGGGTGGCCTCCGGTCCCGACCAAACTTCCTTCGGACATTCCAAAGTTTGAAGGTAAGAATGGAGAGGATCCGGCAGACCACATCACCACTTTCCACTTATGGTGCTCTTCGAACTCCCTGATCGATGACTCGATTAGGTTGGGATTATTTCAACGCACCCTAACTGGAAATGCTGCCAAATGGTATATCGAGCTCACTGGGGGTAGTTTTTCCACATTTGGAGAACTGGCTGTCACATTTCTAAACCATTTTCAGTTGCCTGTCAGATATGAGGCTGGGACCGAACTCCTGGCTAATTTTAAGCAGGATGAGGCAACGCACATTTCTGATCACATTCAGGAATGGAGGAGAAGGAAGAGGCTTATCAAAGCTCATATTCCAGGTGAATTCCTTCTCGAGTGGTTTTTGAAATATCTGCAGTCAGATATTTCAAAAGATGTATCCCTATCTGGGGTATTTTCTGAGGAGCAGGCCATTTTTAGGGCCCAGCAGCTAGAACTGATCTATTCTCAGTCTGGGGTACTTTATAAGTATTTTCCCAATGCTCCTCGCTCCAAATTAGATTTTTCGAAAACTAAACCTAGTCCGCATGGTGACGGGCTTGTCGGATCGGTCAATAGTGGTGCAGCCGAGCACCAGCTTTCTCCATTGCGGCAGTAGTCTTTGTCTGCTCCTTACGGTCGAGTGTGCTGTGATTCATCACCTTCCAGTCTTTGTCCATAAGCTGTTGTCAAGCTTGATCCCCGAAAGAACACCCAACAATCAGTGGGAAGAAGAAAGAGCCCGAAGCAAGGAAGAGGCAATACAAATAAAACCAACGAGCGTGTTGGTGAGGGTCAAAAGGAGAAAAAGAAAGTGAAGTTTCCATGCAAGCTTTGTGCTGGAGACCATCTCACACACCTTTGCCCTAAAATTCAGGATGCTCAGCGCTTGTTATCCCAGCAGGGTTCTTCTAGTTCCTAGGCTGTGTTAAAAAACCCTTTTCCCCAAGGGCAGTAATTAGTTGTTGGCGCGAACCAAAATCCTGGGGCTTCCTCTGGGGGAACCCAGGAAGGGGAAATTCCATCGAACATTTTTATGATGAGTGCTCATGCGGATATGGCTACGAGATCTCGTGATTATGGTGGAGAAGAGTCTTCAAAAGATAAGGAAGTTCCTGATGCTACTGAGCCACTTCACATCACGAAGCCTACTGTTGAGTCTATGCCTCGGATGCCAAAAGCATCTTCTAAGCGGTAAAATATTAATCCGAATGCGAGGGCTCCCCATAACTACTCGATTGTAGAAGATCTGGCGCAAAGTCCTTGTGCTATGTCAGCTTTAGAGGTACTCCAGTCTTGTCCGGCTCAGCACAGTGCTTTACTCACTGCCATTGGGGCTATTGATCCAAAAAATTCTCTTCTAATCACTTTTTATATGACTAATTTTAAGAAGAGACTTCCTCATCACATGGCTTTCCATATTAAATCATCGTATCGAAAGTGCAATATCTTTCGAACGGTTGTTGATGAGGGTGCTTCTACATGCGTGATGTCTCTCGCATGCTGGAAGACACTTGGATCTCCGAAAGCTGTTCCATCTAGCACTGTTCTTA
Source organism: Pinus albicaulis (assembly GCA_034641835.2). Lineage (NCBI taxonomy): Eukaryota > Viridiplantae > Streptophyta > Pinopsida > Pinales > Pinaceae > Pinus > Pinus albicaulis. The sequence goes on from CM076569.1 coordinate 290,145,363, forward strand.
CTGCGTTCGATGGTCATTCTCACAGAACCCATGGTATTGTCCCGGCTTTGCCCATCTGTGTTGGGGGAAAAAATATCAACATAGAGGTTGAGGTAGTAGATGCATCCTTGGACTACAACCTTCTATTGGGGAGGAACTGGATTTATGAGATGGATTCCATTGCATCCTCATTATTTCGAATTGTATGTTTCCCCCACGAAGGGAGGATTGTCACAGTGGATCAACTGGACTGTCCTCAGATAGACCCGAATGCGTCTTCTAACTCATCTGTTCCTAAGTTGGATAATACTAAGGCGCCTGTTGAGAATCTAGGAGTTGGAATGTATTCTTCCGTGATGGGTACTTTCGATCTTCCTCCTCCTACGGTGCATATTAATGCTATTTCATCCTCCAAGGCTCCCCTTCGCAGAGAGTTCTTTCGAACTCATTATTTTTCGGACCCTTGGACCTTACCTTCCCCTACTGCCACATTAGCGGAAGGTCAAGTGGGTGGAATGGCATTTCTGATTTCTACAGCTGAGATTGCATATCAGTCTATTGTTGACACTGCAGAATCCATCCCAGCTCCTCTTTCACCGGAAGAGTTGGATGGTGATGTGGCTCCGGCTTGGACGCTTAGTTCTTCTTCGGCCCAGGATTGCCTTGATACCACTCTTCCATCTGAAGAGGCAATCCTGGAAGCCATGACTGGTATAGATAGACCGTGGGATGATTTTCATCATCAGTCTTACTTCCTACCTGACTTGAGCGAAGTTGAAACTAGTTTTCCAAGTCCTCAGTCTCTTGGTCCTGTTCACCCAGTCTTGAACCCTTTGGCACCAACACAGGTTTATGCTGAAGGGAACATGGCTATGATCTCTCCTACTATCCCGGTGAACATTTCCAGGGATCCCAATATTATCGAGAATGTCTTCATTGGAGCTGAATGTTCCCGTGAAGAGGTTCAAATTTACACCGAGCTCTTCAAAGAGTATAGGGATGTATTTGCTTGGTCTTATGAGGAAATTCCTGGCATAGACCCATCTATCATCTAGCATGAGATCAAGATGTATTAAAACGCTAAGCCGGTGAGGCAAAAAATTCGTCTGGTCAATCCTAGGAAGGCAGCAGCTATCAAAGCTGAAGTTGAAAAGCTGCTTAAGGCGGGATTCATTTTCCCTGTTCCTCTAATTGAATGGGTTTCAAACCTCGTTCCCGTAGATAAAAAGCAAGGAACGATTCGAGTGTGCATCGATTTCAGAGACCTAAATAAGGCATGTCCTAAAGACAATTACCCCACACCATTCATCGATCAGATTATTGACGAGTGTGCCGGTAACGAGATTTTCTCCTTCATGGACAGTTTCTCCGGATATAATCAAATTACTATCCATCCTGAAGATCAACATAAGACTGCATTTATTTGTCCCTGGGGTACGTTTTCATACAAGAAGATGCCTTTTGGTCTTAAAAATGCTGGGGCTACCTTTCAGCGGGCCATGTCTTACGCCTTCCACGACATCAAAAAGATTATCGAGGCATACTTAGATGATTTAGCTGCTCATTCTCGAAAGAGGATGGATCATCCTGGTCACCTCCGACAAATATTTGAAAGATGTCGTTTTTATAAAATTCGATTGAATCCGAACAAGTGCGTTTTCGCGGTTACATCCGATCGGCTGTTGGGATTTATCGTGTCTAGGGAAGGGATAAGGGTAGATCCCTTCAAGGTTGAGGCAATACTTCGGTTGCCTCCCCCGTCTTCAATCCGTCAGCTTCAAAGTCTCCAAGGGAAGTCTAATTTTCTTCAGAGGTTTATCGTTAACTATGCTGAGATTACAAAGGGATATATGAGGCTGTTGAAGAAAGGAGTTCCTTTTCTTTGGGACGACTACGCTCAACGCTCATTCGATGCCTTGAAAAAGGCATTGACCTCTACTCCTTTGCTGAGTCCACCCGATTATAGTAGAGATTTTCTTTTGTATCTGGCTACAGCAGAATCTACCATTGGTATGGTTCTGGTTCAGGAGGATGATCCTCTTGTTGAGCATGTTATTTACTACCTTAGTCGAGGACTGGTAGGACCTGAACTTCGATACACTCAGATGGGAAAAATTGCTTATATGTGAAGTTCATGCTGTCTGGCGCTCAAACAATACATTATTCTTGAAAAACTTATGTCTTGCCATTTGTAATCCATTCGGTTGTCCTCGACGAGCTGGTGATTGGGGGCAAATATAATAGATGGATTGTGATATTACAGGAATTTGATCTAGAGTTCATGTCTGCCAAATCCAAGAAGTCATTAGTCTTTGCGGAATTGATCTCCGAGTTGCCTTGTGGAGAGGAGATGATCTATGATGAGTCCTTCCCGGATGAACACTTGTTCCTAATCTCTCCACAAGATCCTTGGTATGGGGATATCATTGTGTATCTCCAGACTGCGAAGTTTCCCTCTTCTCTTTCGAAAGATGAGCGTCGTAAGTTGCGTCACTTAGCCAAGAATTATCTGATTATTGGTGATGCTTTATACCGTCGAGGAGTTGATTCAATCCTAAGACGCTGCTTAACTTTCGAAGAAGCTGAGGCTGTGCTCAATGATTCTCACAGTGGAGCTTGTGGGGGTCATTTATCTGGGCTTGCTACAGCCCAAAATATTTTGCGTGCTGGATACTTTTGGCCCTCGATTTTCAAAGATTGTATTGAATCGGTCAAAAGGTGTCATCCGTGTCAGGTATATAATCGAAAAATGCGTGCTCATCCAGCTATGCTTTTTCCAGTCGTTACTGTCGGTCCCTTTAGAAAGTGGGGTATTGATTATACTACTTGTAACCTGCCTTCGGCAAAAGGTCACAAGTACATTATTGTAGCAGTAGACTACTTTACAAAGTGGGTCGAGGCTATGCCTACTTTTGGAAACGATGGTGAGACTGCAGCTTTGTTCCTTTTCAACCAAGTTATCGCTCGTTTTGGTATACCTAGAGAGATTTTCACTGACCATGGCAGTCATTTTCAGAATAGTATGATGGCTGAGTTGGCTCTCAAATTGGGTTTCCGGCAGGAGCATTCATCTCCATATTATCCTCAAGCCAATGGGCAAGTGGAAGCCGTGAATAAATCCTTGAAGACAATTCTTCAAAGGACGATTGATAAACATAGATCCAACTGGCATATTATGCTATATCCTGCACTCTGGGCATACAGGACGTCAGTCAAAACTGCAACTGGCTTTACTCCGTTTCAGTTAGTCCACGGGGTGGAATCCGTATTTCCCATTGAATGCGAGATTCCTTCCCTTAAATTAGCTATTGAGCTTCTTCCTGACACTTCTAGTCTGGCAGAGCGGCTTCTTCATCTGGAACATCTCGATGAGCAGCGTCGGGATGCTGCCACGATGAATGAAGCGCATAAAAACCGAGTTAAAGTTCAGTACGATAAGGCGGTCAAGCCTAGGGTCTTTTCGGAAGGTGACCTTGTTTTGGTCTATGCCCAAGAAAAGGATGCCCTGGGGGCAGGAAAGTTTAAGTCTATGTGGTATGGCCCCTATATCATTAAAAAAGTCCTTAAGAAAGGATCATATACCTTGGTTGATTTCGAAGGGAACGAGTTGCCGGAGCCCCGAAATGGGCTCTACTTGAAGAAGTATTATGCCTAGGCTTCGGCCTGACATGTTACTTTTGTATATAGTAGTTTTTGCTTTGTACATATCTGATTGATTTTCGATTTTTGATGAGGTGGTGATGTTTTTTGATCTGCTTTGGCAGGTTGTGTTGGATGTCATGAGTCATTTTGGTTTCGCCGATGGTGCTAGTAGACACACACGGAACTTAGCTTCCGCGGCTTGGGTGCTTCATTATCCTTCCGGTCAGCTGTTGGTATCAAGAGGGGTCTGCATTGGTCCTGCTTCCAATAATATAGCAGAATACACTGCAATCGTTCATCTACTCTCGGAGGCAATATCTTTGGGTGTTGATTCGTTGGTAGTTTTCTTGGACTCTCAGCTGGTGGTGTCGCAGTTGAACAACACTTATCGAGTACGAGATCCATTTTTATTACGATTGTTCTTGAGGGTACGTTTGTTACAAAGGTCATTTCAATTTTTAACTTTCATTCATATTCCTCGAGCTGACAATTGGTTTGCTGACTCATTAGCTAATCAAGCATTAGATTGGCATATTAATAATTCCATACAATAAATTTTTAATCATCAAAAACATCATACATTTGATACATTTATCACATCACATCAAATATCGCTGTATATATATCATCGAAGTGTCAAAAAAACTTTACAAAATTTGGATCCATAAATGTTGTACAAAACTTGGGCTTATGCCCCATCATGTTCAGTCTCAAAAAAGAATATACAGTCATATAATACATAATATCTGTCTACTCCTGAGGTCCCTGCCCAGAATTCGTGTTCCTATAGAATGTGACTGCAGTGGCAACTTGGCGGAATAGCCTAACCCAATCTCGGGGTACTCCTACCACCCGTCTCTGGATGGCTTCCGGTAGGTCCTCCACGACAGCCATAGGGATTTGACGGGTTAATCCCTCCAAGTTTCTCTGCACGGCCTGGAGAGTCCTATCTGAATCCACAGTATCCGCTTCGCCCCTGCGGCGCTTATGGTGCGGTAGGCCCTCAGGACGAACTGGTCCAACATCTGAAACATGATCATTTTAATTGTCAGTCATTATGAATCCAATCAAAAACATGTTTGTTTTTCATTTTTTTCATACATATTTGAAAAATCCAAAAAAATTATATAAGTCAAAAAATTTTGCAAAACTTACCGACTGCTCCCCATGTTGTGCCTGGTGGAAGAACTAGATCTGGATCTCCACGAAAATCCATCCTGGCATAGGGATAGTCATCCACTGCGATGATCTGTTCTCCCCACCAAAGGAAGAACTCATCGTCGCATGTGGTCCAGGGTACTTCACTACCCCCCAATCTCTTCATCATGTCTGCCCAACGGGCAATTCTTGGGTCCCGCGGGCTACTGATGGTAGAGATGACTCTCGGTCTCAAGGCTGGAATCTTCTCAAAGAAGAATGTTGTCAAAATTGTACCGTAGCCAAAGTGTTTGGTCTTTACTTGGCGGATTGAGGTCAGTTGTTGTTTCATGTTCAGTAGAAGGGCTGTGCACCAATCGTACACATGAGTCAAACACTCTACAGCTATGCTCATTTGCGTCCTGGACGCCTGATGTAGGGAGGCAGATCCTGCCACTCTACCGATGGTGAAAAGGAGGATTTTCATGTGCAAATCCCTCACATATTTAATTGCAATCTGAGTCCCAACCTTTTTGGAACCCCCTACGCAATATACCTGGACATAGTCTTCCACGGTTAACCCTCCCAGGGGATTCCCGTGCAAGTCTACTAGTTCTCCCCTTCGGGAGAGTCCAGTAATGAAATATATGTCTTCCACTTCAATGCGTAGTGGCATCTGATCAATAATGAAGCAATCCTAATCTGGTTCCCAGTAATTTATGAGCATTTCTAGCAACCGTACATTGCTTTTCATATTTGGCATCTTGAAGAATTTGAACAATCCACAATTCCGAAGGATATTTTGCGCTGCGCGATCTTGCATGACCTCTTGGTCTATTGCGCTATGCTCACGTTCCCTCCATGAGATTGTCATTCTGTCAAATTTCATCAAATTATGCATTAGCCATGCTTTTTTGCATTCGGACCTGCGCATACGCGGTTTTTCCTTTGCACAGTCGCGTGTATACGCGAGTTTCCTTTAACGAACCCGCGTATTCGCAAGTCCGCATATTTTAGCAAGTGTTTTCAAGTTAGAAATCACTTAATTTTAAATTTAAAACGGAAAAAATTAATAAACAGGATGATTTAGGAGCCTACCTAAAGTTTCGGCGCATTTCGACGGTCGGTTGTTCCTGATTTGATGAAAGAAGTTTTTTGCTCCAGAGCATTTTTTTCCAAATCAGCAATGCAATAATGAAACAAATATGAGGTAATTTGTCTATTTATGGCTAAAAAGTTGAAAATTTTCGCAAAAATTCCCTATGATTATTTTTTCGATCTATCTTAAGCTGCATAACCCGGATGCTTGGAAGTGCCCAGTTTGGTATGTTTTCAGGTACATTTTGACGATTTTGAGATTTTTCCTGATTTTTGATCCATGATTACCGACTCGTCACGGCAGGTATATGATCTTCACTGGCATATAGGTTAGGGAAATCACTTTTCGTTGCATCTTGCATTCTAGCCTCCATACTGATCACTTGCCACAGGGTCGATCTCATCAGGTCATGAGTATTACACCCATTTCACTCGCCGATTATTTAATCATGACTTGATGGTAGAGCCTTCCTTTACATGGGCTTCCTAGTTAGTTCCTCGCTATCACTTGTTGCCCGTGCTGTGTTTTATGTAGGCTCGGGAGTCCTCTTTAGTCCCGCCATGTCTTATGTGTTGAAGCTTCATTATTCTTCTTCATCACTTATCATTTTTTCTGGCTTTTACCCTAGAGGCTCCATGGTGTCGTTAAGTTGTATTACTACATTGCATATTGGCTACTTGTTTATCCTGACCTTTAGCCGGCTTCATTTGGACTCGATGTTTAAGCCAACTTTTGACCTTGACTTTCTCTACAAGTTGACCATTGCATGCACTTAGCCCTCAAGCTTATTGCTACCACTGGATGAACGTTTCAATAAAGTTTCCTTTGATTTGCTTACCACATCTTTATAAGGTTATTTAATCCCGAAACTGTTATGGATTTCTTGATACTCGTTCTATCCATTGTACCATAGCATTCTTTTATTCTTTTTGAGGCTTATTATATGAAAAAGACAAAAAATCAAATATAACAAAAAGAGCGGGAACGGGATGTATCTTCGTTGTTTTGATGGCAGTACAGAGTCAGTTTGTCGCCCTTGAACAAAGCACATATACTTATATATATTTCCTTCATTTGGGATGGTTTTAGTTTTGACCTAGGTTCAACCTTTACCATGTTTCACTTGTCAGTTCTCCCCCGGTTGGTTATCTCTTCCAATCATATGGAGAGTTTGTTTTGCCTCCTGCATGACAGACTTATACAGTGTCACTTTTTACTGCCATGGTCATCACAAGTCGTGCTTTTGTTCAAGGGAAGTCTAGCCTGAGTCGGCCATTCTGCGGTGTCTCTTGACTCATTATTCAGTCGGCCTTCCCGGTCTTGTCAGTATCATGTTCTGTCACATCAGATGTTTTGATCTTCTGCTCGTGCTGGTTTGAGAAGGTCTCCATTGACTTCTTGCCGGCGGGTTTGTCTCTTATCGACTACGACACATTGCTCTGAGAGCAAACCTAGAGCCGCACCTTGGGCCTATTTCCATCATTGATAGGTGACCGCGTGCTCAGCATTTGATCATCATCATGGGTCTTTGACTGAGTGGTTTCCCCTGTGTTCGACGTCAGCACACATTATCACACTTGGGATTCGTGCAGTACCTTGATTTCCATTTGACCCTATCGGTGGATTTCTCGCCTCTGTGTCAGCTTCCATTATTGGTTGGTTCAGAGGGTTTCTTCCGTGCGCTAGCTTCATCTTGTGCATGTCGGAAACGTACTTCGGTTTTGGTTCCGTCACTCTACTTTGTCCGATTCCTTCCAAATCTTGGCCTGCGGGTTACACTCGCGCTGGACTGATGTGGGATGCCTTAATGCCTTCCTTCCAGCAGATCTTTTCCCATCGACTCCGACTCATTGCTCTGGGAATAAGGTCTAGAGTCTTTTTGTCGGTACCTTAGGGTTTGCAGTCATCAGTGGCAGACTCTTCGCTATCGACAGTGGGGATTCATCATTGCCTCCTGATTGGTAGATTCTTTCAAGTGTTCGACTTCAACTCATTCATTCGCACTTGTCAGATTGTACTGGGGCACCTTGACACTCATTAACATTATCGGTGGGTTGTCTCGCGTTGGTTAACGGGATACATCATTGCCCGGTAATCCAACGATTTCTCACATGGTCGACTTCAGCTCATTTATTCCCATGGTGTAGAATTGTGCCATAGTGATCGGTGAAGACCTCGGGTTGCATCAGCATGTTTCGGTTCACTTTTGACAGTCCTTTCAGTATCTGCCAGTGATGTCGTCCACCCTTATATGTTGCAGTTCAACACAGCAGCATCTTATATGTTGGCTCCCGAGTTGTGTGATTGTACCGTTTGATCCACCTCTTATGATCCGGTACTTGGAGATTCAGTTACTTATTTGATCAGACATCTAATTACACCATCTTTGATCAGCTTTCTATATGTGATACTTGGACATTGATTCAGACTTGTATTTTCGGGCCATGCTCGGATGATTCATTGTGTACTTTCAGTTCAGCTATACTTGTATACATGTTGGATCTATTCACTACTTTCTATATGATGTATTTTTGACTGAGCATGGGTATGCCCGCCTCAGCATGAGTTGACTCTCTGGTTTCTTTCATTGGTTTTTGGCAGGCTGAAATCTGGTGAAGTCCTCTCTTGTCCTTGTGAAGTTCTTTCTATGTGCATAATACATTTCGGCCATCATGTACCCCTTCTGACCTCATATATTAGGGGGCATCTATTATAGCATCATTTCTCACCTTCATATGATCCATGATTGCTTTGATGGTTTTGGGCACCCATTCCTACAGACTTGGACAAATTCACTTAAAAACAGTGTAAAAATCCCCATACGCGACTATGCCCGTACTTTTCCGCGTGTATACGCGAGTCCAGCTAGACTTTTTCGCGTATGCCATTAAAAATGATTAAAAAATATATAATTATTCCCTATTTTCGGGCTGGGTTGATGGTTACTCAGGTAGTTCAACCACCCCAGCACGTGGCCAACTGTTTCCAACTGTTGAAACTACTTGGAAGGAGTATAAAAACCCCTCATGTGTATGGCCTAAGGGAGAGAGAGAATTATTGATATTATACTCTGTTGGTATTCCCTATCCAAGTCTGATTCCCCGTGCCTCCTGCACTTTCCCAGTTCATTATAGGAAACCCTTGTTTCCTTGAGATGCTCATCTCCCTATATGTCATCTCGTATGCACCAGTTTGGAAGGAGTCTTAGCGAGGCAAAGGCTGGACGGATCCGGACGACGGTCTGCTCGAAGGCCGTGGAAGGATCAGGTGATCTCTCCACTCGTTACTTTTGTACATGCTATTTATAATACAGAAGTACCATGCTGTTCCCGAAATAAACGTGTTAGTGTATGCTTATATGTATGAGAATATTGTTATTTAAGCATTCATTATGATTTATTTATGTTTTATATGAATCTCACTAACATTTAGAGTAGATATATGCTATAAAACCAGTTCTTCGTGCTTGTTTCTTCTTGTCTTTCAGGTTAATAAGGAAGGACGATTGCTAGGGGTTTGGACCCCGCGGGATCTGCTTCAACCGTAGGACCTACAGGTAACTTTCTCATTATACTCTATTTAGTTTTTCTGAACATGCATGGTTGTGTGAGTCCTTCTTAAGTAGCATGCCCCTGCTCTGTGGAGGTTGTAACCCAACGAACCTCTAGGGTGATATTCCCCGAAATACCCCTCTATCTCTAGCAATTTGGCAGGCTTTAAGAAGGCTTAAGATCTCAGCTTGATTGTTAGATTTCTGCCCAATGCCCCAGGAGAAGTTATCCCTTCTGACTCCATCTGGGGCATAGATGACTCCACCTGCTCCAGCAGCCCCGGGATTGCCTTTAGAGGCACCATCAAAGAAGATCGTAGATATTTTTTGTTTTTTCCACCACTCTTGAAAGTTCTCTTCAGGTTCTCTCATTCTCCAAACTGGATTCACCGATTGAGGAATAGAGAGCAGCCTCCGGGGGTAGGGGGAGAGAGGGCCCAGCCACCTTTCTTCTTCAGGAAGCAGCAAAGGATCTGCAGAAAAGTACTGCTATTGGGCAGCTTCCAAGAGGAGGGATTTCCCTTTAGTAGCTACAGCAAAAGGAGTTTGTTCCTTTCCATTAAAGATCAAGTCATTCCGGGCCAACCAAGTCTGCCAGCAAGTGAATTTGGGGATGGCATTCCAGATTTTCCTCCAAAAATATTTGCTAGGGATTATGTAGGGATAGCATTGGTTCCAGGAGTCGAAGAAATCAGCTACAGAGTTATACGAGGGGACAGTGATGTGGAACTCATGAAGGATAAGACACCACACATATTTGACAAACTTACAGTCCATGAAGAGGTGCTTGGCAGTTTCTGCACTGGTTCTGCACAACTCGCATATGTGAGACCCAACTATGCCTCTTTTCATCAGATTGTCTCCGGTTAACAATTTATTATGAGCCAGCGTCCAAAAAAATAAGTTGACTTTTGGTAGAGCGACGGGCTCCTAGACTTTCTTCTAGAAATCCAGATTTCTGCTACTGTTCTTGATGGGTTGAAGTGCGTTGTAAACTTCAGCTGATGTATAGGTTCCAGAATGCCCCCATCCCCATCTGTCCTTCGTCCTTCTGCTCACTGGGGCTGCGTCTTCCAGCATCTCTTCGAGTGCAATCATCTGTTGATTTAAGCGACCAGGGATGCCATGGAAATCCCAACCATTCCATGCACCACGACAATCCCACTTGGAGAGATCGTGAACGCTGTTGATTCCAGCGTGTTCCAACCAGTTTCTTAATTCAACGATTTCATCGTTTTCTGAAAGAGGGGCTCTGTTCATTATTCGATCGTGCCACAATTTTGTGTGTTTACCATTGCCTGGAATTTTGTATACTCTTTCTTTGAAAAAATTCAGACTTCTGCTGCATAGTTTCCATACCTGGGAGACGTTGTTTGTTTGAGACGCCTGAAGATTTCGAAGCAGCACCTTATGGGCATACTTTCCTTTCAGAGTTTTGCTGACAGGGTGCTTTGGGTTCTTATATAAATTCCAGAGGATTTTACCTCCCATCGCCAGATTGACCATGGCTGGATCCCGGATTTGCAGACCTCCCCCTGCGAAAGAGCGTTTGACCTGATCCCATTTCACAAGGTGCATTTTATGAGTGTTACCCTTCCCGCCTTGCCAAAGGAAGTCACGAATCAGTTTGGAGATGTGATCTGTCACCTGTTTTTGCACGAGGAGGAAGGCAGCTTGGTAGATTGGTAGTGCGGAGAGCACAGACTTGATCAAGGTGACCTTACCTCCGGAAGTGAGCCAATATCCTCCCCAGATTGTGATCTTTGACTTGATTTTGTTGATGACTTCAGACCACAGCGCTCTCTTATTACATCCATTTATTATAGGGAGTCCAAGGTATTTTATCTTCTCCCATTGGGCTTGGCTATTGAAACCAAGGAGGGTAGAGATATTTGTGAGCTCCTGTTGCTCGATGTTCCAGCCATAAACTTCACTTTTCCCTTCATTTATGGAGGCTCCCGTGACCCTGCAGTAACTTTTTAGGACTTCATCAAAAGCTTTGGCAATTCTTGTAGAGGCGCCTCCGAGAAGGAGAGAGTTGTTATAGCATCATTTCTCACCTTAACATGATTCATGATTGCTTTGATGGTTTTGGGCACCCATTCCTACAGACTTGGACAAATTCACTTAAAAACAGTGTAAAAATCCCCATACGCGACTATGCCCGTACTTTTCCGCGTGTATACGCGAGTCCAGCTAGACTTTTCCGTGTATGCCATTAAAAATGATTAAAAAATATATAATTATTCCCTATTTTCGGGCTGGGTTGATGGTTACTCAGGTAGTTCAACCACCCCAGCACGTGGCCAACTGTTTCCAACTGTTGAAACTACTTGGAGGGAGTATAAAAACCCCTCATGTGTATGGCCTAAGGGAGAGAGAGAGAATTATTGATATTATACTTTGTTGGTATTCCCTATCCAAGTCTGATTCCCCGTGCCTCCTGCACTTTCCCAGTTCATTATAGGAAGCCCTTGTTTCCTTGAGATGTTCATCTCCCTATATGTCATCTCGTATGCACTAGTTTGGAAGGAGTCTTAGCGAGGCAAGGGCTGGACGGATCCAGACGACGATCTACTGAAAGGCCGTGGAAGGATCAGGTGATCTCTCCACTCGTTAATTTTGTACATGCTATTTATAATACAGAAGTACCATGCTGTTCCCGAAATAAACGTGTTAGTGTATGCTTATATGTATGAGAATATTGTTATTTAAGCATTCATTATGATTTACTTATGTTTTATATGAATCTCACTAACATTTAGAGTAGATATATGTTGTACAACCAGTTCTTCATGCTTGTTTCTTCTTGTCTTTCAGGTTAAGAAGGAAGGACGGTTGCTGGGGGTTTGGACCCCGTGGGATCTGCTTCAACCGTAGGACCTACGAGTAACTTTCTCATTCTACTCTATTTAGTTTTTCTGAACGTGCATGGTTGTGTGAGTCCTTCTTAAGTAGCATGCCCCTGCTCTGTGGAGGTTGTAACCCAACGAACCTCTAGGGTGATATTCCCCGAAACAAGAGTCATCTGCAAAAAGAGCGTGATTCTGGGTAGGAGAGTGAATGGAAGGTTTAAGGCCAGGGAGAGAGCCTGCATCTTTTTCTGCTGAGAGCTTTCTGCTAAGAGTGTCCGCCATCAAAATGTAAAGGAAGGGAGAGAGAGGGCATCCCTTCCTGAGACCTCTCTGGGCATGGAAAAAGGTGGCAGGGCGGCCATTGACGAGGGGGGCAATCCAAGGGTTGTCAGTGCAGGCTTTGATAAGAGAAACAAAGTGAGGGGAGAAACCAAAGGTGAGGAGGAATTTGTATAGGAAGGGCCGGTTGACTCGATCAAAGGCATTAGCCATGTCAAGTTTGATCAGCATCCCTTTTTCTTTTCGTTTCTGGCTTGAATGAATGATCTCCTGGACTTGGATGACATTGTCCAGGATGTGCCTGCCTTCAACGAAACCTCCTTGATTGCTAGAGATAAGTCTGTTTAGGAGAGGCTTGATCCTATTTGCAAGGATCTTTGCCAGAATTTTGTAAGAGGCATTGCACAACGATATGGGCTTGAATCTAGCAAAGGTTTCAGGATTAGATTCTTTTGGGATGAGGGCCAGGTATGTGGAGTTGGTTCCTCCCCCTACCTTGGCTTTATTCCTGAATCCTTTAATCATCTTTAAGAGATCTATTTTAATAATGTCCCAGCACATCTTGTAGAAGTGGATGGTAAAACCATCGGGCCCAGGAGCCTTGTCTGAGTCCATAGACCAGATCACTTTTATGACTTCTTCTTCCGTGAAGAGTCTGTTGAGATTGGAGTTGTCTTCAGGTTTGACCAGGAGGGGAATGTTGGAAAGGAAATCAGCGGTGTCCTCCTCATTACCTTGGATTCCTGCAGTGAAAAGTTGTCTATAATGATTTTCAGCTGCCTCTTTGATCTGACTGAACCCTTTGCAGATCTGCCCTTCTGCTGTTGTTATTTCAGAGATGTGATTTCTGCAGAGTCTTGCACGGTATTGGTGGTGGAAGAAGGTGTTGTTCCTGTTGCCCGCCTTCAGCCACAGATTTCTAGATTTGATTCTCCAGTACTCTTCCTCTAGCCGGAAGGATTGGAATGACGAACATTGAATTTTGACTTCTTTATCTAGCACTGCTGGAGTGATATCTCTGTTTTCCATATCGATTTGCAGCTCCTCAAGGGTCTGCACAATTTCTTTTCGGTGACTATTTGGATTTGGTGTAGGTTTTTTGATCCACTCCTTCAGAGCCTGCTTTGTGGCTTTGAGCTTTTGCTCCCACACAAAGCTGGGGGACCCTGAGAAGGATTTGCTCCAATTTGTTTTCACTGTGTCAAAAAATCCTTCTCTTTCAGTCCATAGAGGGCTGAAACGAAATGGGATAGGACCCAAATCTTCTTCATCTTCTAGAGAAAGCTGGACAGGCTTGTGATCTGAGGTCAGTTTGGGAAGGATTTTGGTGGTAATGATCTTCTTGGTTATCATCAGAGCACCTTGAACCAGAAATCGATCCAATCGGGCGGAGATATGTTCCCCTCCCACTCTGTTATTGGACCAAGTGAAGAGCCCTTTTGCCGGAATGAAGTCAACGAGGTCCCAATCCTGAATGAGACCCTCGACCAGAGGGAGGAAGGGGTCTATGCTATGTGTGCCTCCCCTTTTTTCCTTGAATTTCAAAACAATATTCAAGTCCCCTGCCAAAATGATATTTTTGGGGGAGTGCTGCTCAAGGAAGGCTATGAGGGAGGTCCAACAATCTCTTTTTTCTGAGTATAAAACAAGAACATAAAGGTTGAAGAGGGAGAAAGTTAACTTACTTGGGTTATGCATTAATTCCGTGAAGATCCAGTGTTGTGTTTCATGAGAATTTTTCTGCTGGAAGAGATCTTCTGACCAGAGGGTTGCGAGTCCTCCGGAAGAGCCTCTTGAGCTGACAAATTTTCCTACCTTTTTTTTCCATTTCTTCTTGCTGATGTCTAGGAGGGCTTTCCCCTCTATCTTTGTCTCTTGGAGCATGAGGATATCTGAGGGCTCCATTTTGAGAAGGTCTTTGATCGCTTCAGCTTTCGAGGGATTACCCAGATCTCTGCAGTTCCAAGAGACGAGACGCATTATTTGCCTGGGAAGTGGAGGGAGCCTCCCTTAGGGGGCCTGGTCTTGGTATTTCTCCCGATAGACATCTCTATAGTGGGCTGGCTTCCTTGAGTTTTGAGCCTTTCAGCCTCCTCTTCCCTTTCTTCTCTGCGAGATTTCCTACCAACTTTTTTTGTGGGTTGCTTGTAGGTTTCATCCTCCGAGGACCCAGAACTGTCAATGGGCTTTTTCCTTGTGACATCTGCATATGAGGGATTTGAAAGGCTTCCTTGGGTGGCCTCAGGAAGTGACTTTTCCCCACCATATTGAATATTAGTGGGAGGTCCAGGCTGGTCCAGGGTTTCCTGGTTTGTTGTAGCTGCCTTAATCTGACTGTTTTCTTTGCCATTTGGATTTTTATCTTGGATGTGATTGGAACTGCTTGGTGCCTCTTTCAGGGGACCTTTCCCAGTACCCTTTTTATGATGGAAGGGTTTTTGGACTAGATTCCATTGCTCTCCATTTTGGTTCTCAGGTTGATCTTCTGCCTTTTTCTTGCAATGTTTGGCAAAGTGCCCGTAGCCATGGCAGTGTCTGCATTTGAATGGGAGCTGTTCGTAGTCCAGCTCTTGGACATGTGTCCATCCTGCGACTGTGAGGTTGATGGCTTCCGGTAAACCCTCCTCCAGGTCTACTTCGACGCAAATGCGGGCACAAGAGTATTGATCTTTCCTTGGGGCTTGATCAATGTATTTTCCTAAGGCGTTGCCTATGATCTGTAGAGACTTTGGGTTCCAGCAATGAAGGGGAAGGTGGGGAAGTCGCACCCACACCGGAACGGCTGAAGGAACGTCCTGAGCTGGATCGAAATCAGGAGACCATTTATTAAGGTATAGACCTTGCGGCCCCATAAAATAAGGGCCATTCCTGAAGATCAAGCTTCTGTCCTCTGCACTTTCAAAGACAAAGACGAAGAAACCTTTGCCAACGAAGTAACTTTTAACTCCCTCTTTGGTAAGCGGCTTCCAGTTCCTTTGAGTCCAATCCTCCACCGACTTGGGAGAGGTTCAGAGGCCCGTGAACTGACCTATGAGGCCACGATCAGCCAGGTTTAGAGCAGCTTTGCAGGTTTCTTCCTCAGGGAGGGCTACTGAGGGGATGGTGTCCATCTTCTTAACAAATTTCTACTGGCTCACAGAGGGTGGGCGCTTGTTGCATTGGGCGATCATTTCTTTGAAGGCGATAACCTCTGGTGGGGGAGGCAGATCCGGACCCCCAGAGGGCTCCATGGATGTGCGCAGTAGCAGCAGAACAGTAGCAAGGGCGCGGCAGCCCCAGGGGCGCGCAAAGGCATGGATGCCCTAGCCCGATCACTCCACAGAGCTCGCTTCACGGCCAGAGCAGCAAAAAAATCCTTTGTTGTTGAATCAAAAATTATTTTTATTAATGTAAAATTTTAATTGTAACTGTAATATTTAATTTATTCTGAAATGATTGTAATTGTATATATGAAAAATTGTAAAATTGTAATTGTAATTGTAAATGTAATTCAATGTAAAATTATAAATGTAATTGTATTTGTAACTGTAATTTTAATTGAATTGTCTCTAAAATATTTGTAAAATTGTAATTTTATTTGTAAATGTAATTATATGTAAAATTGTAAATGTAATTGTATGTAAAATTTTAATTTGTAAAATTTTAATTCTATTAATGTGAAAATTTTAATTGTATTAATGTGAAATGATTTTATTGAAATATTTAAATTTGTAAATTTGAAAATAATTGTAAAATAACAAATCTAGAATAATAAGAATTTTTGTAACATAAAGTTTAGAAAATAATGAAAATAATTAGAAATGTTTTGTAATTATCATTATTTTATTATGATTTTACATACAACAAAAAAAAAAAAAAAAAAAAAAAAACTTTAAAAATTTTGGTGCACTTATCATCCTAATAGGCCTTGGTGTGTCATATTAATACAACGTACCGGTGCGTCACATTTTCGTGCACCGAAAACGAATGAACACAAATAAAAAAAATGCAACTCTATTTTGTTTAAGTTAAAAAAAAGCGGCAATTTGAAAAATGGGCAGCAAAATATTTTTGAAAATATAATTTGATAAAATAATTCTTTAAATACTAAACACTTTTCATTATTTCACTATTTTTGCTAAAAAATTTCAGTCAGATTTTTGCAGGAGAGCACGAGGACACTATGGATGGCGAAATACATTCGAAGAAAAGTATTCAGACAATAAAAAACCAAAACTCCGGTGATTCAAGCCCTTTATCATAGAATTTTAAACCATTTCATGATTAAATTTAATTCCTTTTTTTTACTTTTTTTCTGCAGTTTTTTATTTTTTCCTGTAGTTTTATCCATTTTTACCCTGAACCCTTCATTTTTTTGTTTTTTCCCTTTCTTCTCCCTATTTTAGTGAATTCAGAATTAGGGTTTTTCATTTTAGATTGATGTCCAACCCACGAGATGACTTGCATAGTCAGATCCCAATCCGTTCGGCCATTGCGTGAATTTTTGAAAAAAGGGATTTTTCTTTGTCAGTGCACCCTGCGTACACCACTGCACCGGTGCTCTGTATTATTACAGCGCACCACCTAAGTTCTGTGTCGTAAAAAATTATTATTTTTTTTTTAAATCCATACGCCAAATCTAAAATAGGGCACTGGTGCTCTGTTAACTAGGAAAGCACCGTACAGTGTATTACACCGTTTTTGAGGTGTGTTTATAATACCCCATGCACCGCTAGGTCTATTACACTATTTTTGTGGTGCGTTTGTAATACAAAACACACCATATGGTGTATTATACTTTTTTGTGGTGCGTTGTTAATATATCCACACACCGGCGGTGGTGTGGATTTCATGAAAGGCGCACCAGTGTCTCGAGATTTATTTTCTACCTAAAAATTTGAGAATTTATTTATAAATATATTAATGAATGATATGCTACAGGTTTCATATTTATAAAGAAATTACTGACAAGATATCAAGTAACAAAAACACTGTTAACACATCAAAAAAATAAAAAAAGGCAAGTTCTTTGTAAATTCTTTATAAAAAATATTATTTTTGAACTATATTTAACTTTAAATAATATTTATTGTTTACTGTGTATCATTTAGAGCCACAAAATGACGAATCTCGATCTGATTATTTCTGATCTACGACCAGAAGAACGTAAAAGTTTAATGGAAAAATTGCAAAAATATGAATCGGGTGAATGAAACAATACTATTGATCCAATATGAGTTTCTTTTTTTAATTATCATTAATAATATACTTAATATTATTAGATACAATGTGTCAAACCGTCTACTAATTCACATCTATTTAATGTTCTACAGGGACCAACAACTCAGAAAAGGAATGGTGTTCTAAGAAAAGAAAAGAAATATAACATGCAAATGAAAATGAATTGCTCCTTGGCTCATCTAGAGTGGTGCTAGAAGTTAACGAAAGGGGAAAAAATTTTACAAAAGTTTGATGGATCTAGTGGAACGAATACAACAATGTGCTTCAAATGTAATATGTAATCATTGAATTTTTAGATCATTAGGTACAATAAATAAAAAATTTAGCATTAAATATTAATTTTCAAGAATTTTCTTGCAGAAAAGAAAAGAAAATGGAACCCATTCAGCACCTAAAATAGCACGACAAGGAAGAAAATGGTTGATCTCTAAGTTTGTGAGTAATTGTTACTTCCTTATAACAACTTAACTAGATTCCATTTTTGTATTCTTTAAGTTGCTTTACAAAAATCATCATTGAATGTCTTCAAATAGGTACTAACATACAAAGAAGAACCATCAGATGAATTGATTGAAATTGGGTTAAATATGGGTTGTGAGTATATGTTGGCATCACAGGATTTAATTGTGGAATTTGTAAGCATCTATCGATCTTGTTTTAATTAGATCCTTCTATAATTAATAGAACAAAAACATATGTTCTATTAAATATATGATTTGTTATGGGGTATAAAACTTGTAGGAAACAAAGTATGGAACTACACCAACAAATGGAATTTTGAAAGATTGCATGGTACATGGTTTTGAAAGAATGTGTATAGTTTATGAGTCAATTGCTGCTATGGTACATCATTTTTCTTTTCAATTTACATTGATGTATATTTTTTAATATTGGAATTTTCATTATTCTCACCAATGTATATGCACTCATTTAAGTTTATTTTTATGTTTTTAGATGGAAAGTGAAGAAGAAGAAAACAATCAATGTCGTGAACACAAAATTCCTGAAAATAATCCAAGTCATGGAAGTAGCTCTAGCAGTGACATCAGTTCAAGTGAAGAATGATGATCACTATGTAATCTGGATATCAAAGCAAGGCGTTTTATTTTTTGAAATATGTCTGTGAAATCAGACATTTTGTTTAATGTAATGGACATGGTGTCCCAATTGAAAGACAAAGGGATATGAATAATTGTCCCATTTTCTATGATAAAGACTGTCTTATTCATATATATATCTGTGTGTGTGTGTGTGTGTGTGTGTTTTAATTTATTCTATTGCGTTCTGAATTGTCGTTCTCAAATGCACTAATAAAAATTTAATTCATATGAATATTGTTATAAGATTATATATATGTGTCAATTTTTGATGAATAATGAATTTTAAAAAACCACAATAATTTTGATACGATATAACAAATTAATCCAAACAGCACATTCAAAATGCATTAATAAAAATGTAATTAATATGAATATTGTTATAAGATGTGTCAACTTTTGATGAATAATGAATTTAAAGCAATCACAATAATTGGACTGTTAGAGGTGGATGTTTCTAAAAAAAACAAATGAAAACCGGTGCGTTTATGTGTCTATATGCACGAGTGCATTTATGATTCTATGGGCACCACACTAATACCAATTCCAGTTATAAATATCGGTGTGTTTGTGTGATAATGCGCATCGGGGCATTTATGTATCTATAAGCATTGATGCATTTGTAGATGCCATGTGCACCGCACAAATACCAATACCAATTATAAATCTTGGTTTCTTTTTGTGATATGGAGCACCAGTGCCTCATAAATATACACGCACCGGTGCACTTATATGACCTATGGGCACCGCTCAAATCCCAAGACCAATTATAACGGCCTCGTGCATTGTATCACCAACACCAGGTCTGGTGCTGTTGTTTTCCTTAATGACCTGATGCGTTCTCCTTAGACCACCTCAGTGCACTGTCTACTGATACACACCGGTGCATTAAAACCTGATAAGAGCATCGATGAAAAAACATCCGTAATAACCTCCGACCGCCAGTTTTTTTTTAGTTGTGTTTAATTTCTGTTAAAAGCTCTGCCAAAACCTCTGTTACCAGAAACATATATGGTAGCATACGTTTTTTTGACAATTTTGACCAATTTTATAACACTAAAAACCTCCTTTATAACCACTGCTAGAGGGTCTTTTCCTTGTAGTGGAAGTAGTCACAAAGTTACACATGGTAAATGGCACTTATAACTCGAGTGATGGACTCAGAAAAGTTGGTGGGAAAGAACAGGTATTCAGATCAAGTTCCGCACAAGAAAGTAGGCACGTATTCTACCTTAGAGGGAGTGTAGAAAATATTAGTGAGAAAGGTTCCTTTATTTGTTCCTTAATCGAAGGGACCTCAATGAGTTCTTCCTTAGAATTCTATTTAATTCCTATAAGTTAGGAATCAGTTCCTATAAGTTAGGAGATAATTCCTATAAGTTAGAACGAATTCATAAGATTTAGGATAAGTCCCTACAAATTAGTAGAGGTTTCTAAAATTAGGACGAATTCCTAAAAATTAGGACGAGCTATGAAGCAGTTAATTAATCCATTGAAGTGGAAGGCCAAGTTATTTGTCTTCTAATGCAAGTTAATTGAGGAAAAGGATGAGTATTTAAGTCTCAATTTCTAGAGATGAGATGGCATGCATTTCATGAGTAGTTAATTCAGTTAACTCAATCGTTCACAAAAGAAACTTCCCCAATTAGAAACTTGATAACTTTAGCCATTTTAATTGCTTTAACAGGAGCGAAGGTACTATTGTAATCATAATTGTATGCACTAGTTTGTGTGTGAGCTTGTGAGAGAAAGGATGCCAAGAGGAGCTTGTGTGAATTATTGAAGGAGATGAATTCTTGCAAGGACTGTGCTAGGAAGCAGGGAGTGTCCATATTTAATAGGAGTACCTATTGCGCTAGAAAATAGGGATTTCCAAGAAGAGTAATAGGCCTCCAAAAGGGTGCAAGAATTCAGGGAGCAAGATCAAGGTTACTTGCAGGTGTTTCAAGCTTAGTTCTAGTAGGGAAATAAAATTGGTTTCTATTGAGACAAAGTTGTATTTTAATCAATCCATTGATCTAAATTTCCTATCAATAAATTTCTCAAGAAAGCAAAAGATTTTCCAAGTTGGGTTCCCTAGAAAAAATGTGTTCTTGAACTGTGTTATTCTGTATTTTTTTTTTTTCCTATTCCACTACAAATTGAGCAGAGATATTCTGTGTCTATATGAAAAGAAACTATTTTTTATATTTTTCATATTAGGAGATGCAAAATTTCATGGATTTTCTAAAACACATGCATATGACACACATGTAGGACACAAAATCAATGTATGATCTCAAGAATAATGGAGTTTAGTTCAACACCATGAAGTATTTTTAGTGTGAATTTTTTATAGGTTTTTGGCTCAGGAGTTTTATCAGTGAATATGAAATTTAAGCGGATAAAAAGGGATTTTAGAAATTAGATGATAAATGGTGACCTAATGATCATGATGTACATAATTAATGTAAATATTTGTTGATCAGGTGATCATGTCCAAGAGGAAAGAATGCTAAAAATTGGAACTACTCAGAATTGGTAATATATTGATCAATCAGACAGTGTTCGTCACTGTGATCCTAACACCGTGAACGACACTCAAATCCGATGTCCAATGTGGAAGATATTCAAGTTTTAATTTTCCTAGTAACCTTGAAAACAGGACCTCTGAACTTAAAAATTTGTCATCTTCGGAAAATATTTTAAGGCAAAATAAATCATTTTTTAATGAGGTTTTAGTGGCCTATCATAGGGTGTCATGTGGCCTGCCCGGAGGCTGCCACATGGCCCCAAGCCAAAGGGTAAAATTGCAGGTCAAAGGATTTTTGTGCTGAAAAATTTTTCATGGGTTAGCCCTGACCCGAGCTGAACGCTATGGGTTAGTCGAACTCGACCCGACCTGAACGGATCATGGCTCACCCATGAACGAATAGTCGTGCAAATATGGTTGGAGAAAAATGTAGCGTGCAACATTGAACGTGGTCAGAGTTGGTCGAACGGGCGGTGTTTGCACGTAACTTCCTACAGAGTTTACACACCTCGTGCAGAGGCTGCACAAAAGACTGGGTGGACGTGAATGTGTCAGGGTCACAAAAAATGGTCGGGAAAATTTTATGGCTTAGCACTCGGGTGCTAGCACATTTACCACGGGACCTCTGACCCATGACCATGGGTGGGGGCTTAAACACTAACTGTCGGCAGTTTAACAGTCCCAAAAGTCCACATGTGAATGCGCCCAACCGTTACATGAAATGTTGATCTAACCACGTGGCTAAATTGGAGTGCACCACCAAATCTGGCGAAGTTAGCCAATTTGACGGAGTTATCTGCATTCCTCCCAATTTTGGTGGAGGTTTTTTAGGCCAAATTGGACAAATTTTGTTTTGATCATAACTTTCACATTACTGAACCTTTTTGGACGAAAGTTTTGTCAATTTTGACTATTCTGAGCATTATGGAGCCATTGGAATAGGTTTCAGAGCTAGTAGAGGTTTATTTAATCCATTTTTACTTCACATAAGCTTGGAGAGCCATTAGGGCCTTGGTGGATATGGAGCTGCATTGGACTACACTTCACTATTTTAGGTGAAATAAGAGTCATTATTAGCTTCTTTCTGCATTCTGAATTCATTTTCACAGTTTTTTTGGTCTGTTTAGGCCTTATTCTCACTGTATTACCAATTTTAGCATCGTAATATATCAAGGACATGCCCATTGGGATCCTTGGACCCGACAGATGCAGCCCAGGAGGGGTGAACTACCTCATCATGTTGCGGTGTGTTTATGGTGATTTTATTCTGCTATGTTATTTAGATTAAAGTTGTTAAATAGTAAATTTAAACAACACTCCCTCACACCTGAATTCATAAACAGTTACCAAAAACACTTTGTTTCACTTGCAAGACCTTACAAACACTTTGTACACTTAATTTAATGAAAATGAATACTTTGAAAAGCAGTACAAATACTTTCATTATCAGATCATTTGGTATCATAGTAAAGGTTTAGAGCCTTAGAAGCTATATTATTTACTCAACATTTTTTTTGTGAAAAGATATAGTTATTTGTTTGCAAGTTTTCATGCTTACTAGGCTTAAACTCAAGAGAGGTGAAGGAAACTTGGTTAGTGCACAAACTAATACACAACTAAGAAGGGTTAGAGAACCACCTCCAAGAGCCATAGAAGTAGCTTCAAGCATGTATTCAAGAGAGGGAGAAGCTCTTGAAGAGATCGATCCCAGGAAGAAGAAAAAGTATTCTAGAAAGCTTTCTTGGATATGACTGAGATGGTGAGGATACTCTACCAAGAAAGGAATGATAGGATTTTTGGAGAAGGGTCTAAAAAGCAGAAAGAAGGAGAGGCTTCCTCAGGAGGAAAGAAGAGTGATAAAAAGTCAAAGAAAG
The DNA here is from genome assembly GCA_034641835.2 of Pinus albicaulis. Classification (NCBI taxonomy): domain Eukaryota; kingdom Viridiplantae; phylum Streptophyta; class Pinopsida; order Pinales; family Pinaceae; genus Pinus; species Pinus albicaulis. Next base: position 290,168,607 of record CM076569.1, read on the forward strand.
GACATGGAGGAAATGGTGATCCACCATCTCCATCTTCATCCTCTTCCTCTACATCGTCTTCTTCGACCACGGTGAATTAATCTCACAAGTCTAAAACCACTGGTAAAATTCCATTTTTAAAGCTTGATGTCAAATTTTAATTGCCTATGTTTAATGGTGAATTCAATGTAGAGAAACTTGACAATTGGATCAGACAATTGGAATTTTGTTTAAGGATACGAAACCTTCATGATGACGACACCAAGATAAAGTTAGCCTCGCTAAGAATGGATGGAGTAGCATTGGTATGGTGGGAAGCCAAGACCAAGGAAGAAATTAAAAAACATGGTAAGATTACTTTATCATGGGCTGAATTTATTACTGCAATAAAAAATAATTTTTATCCATTAGCTCATTTACAAAAGGAAATCATGAATTGGCAAAACTTTAGACACCTTAAGGGACAAAATGTGCAAGACTATAGCCAAGAGTTTAGGAGAAGAGCACTCTTATTAGGGGTAGAATTACAAAGTCAAGATACTTTGCTGAAATATATAGGTGGTTTGCACAGTTACCTTAAACATATTATCCTTATGTTTAATCACACTAGTCTATATGAAGTTTGTGTACAAGCAACACATTTAGAGGCTAGAGGGAAAAACACTTTTGATGATGGTAGAGAAAAGCCTTTCAAAGGGAAAAACAGAGATAAAAGCTTTAAGGGAAAAGGAAAAAAGAATGCATCTATCAAACAAGAGGGTGAAAAAGTTATATGTAAACATTATTCAAGAGAGGGCCATGAAGAGAAATTTTTTTGGAAATTACATCCTGAAAAAAGAACTCAGTTTAACAAAAACAAAGGAAAGAAGAAAAATGCAGCTACTACAACTCCACCTCAAGATTTAGGTGATGATTCAGGTGAAGAAACAAAAATTGCAACCATGGGTTTGAAAAGTATGAAGGGAAAGGAAACTGAAACTAAGCCAAGCACTAGTACTTCAAACTGTAATGTACAAGCTCCAAATGAGGAAGAAATAATTGAATTGTTCCATGTGAGGGTAGTCTCAAAACATACTAAAATTGACACATTGTTTGACAGTGGGTCACAAGCAAATCTCATATCAGAAGACTTGGTCAAATAGCTTAAACTTGATACCATTCCACATCCAAAGCCTTATCCACTTGGGTGGATATGCAAGGATGCAAACTTACAAGTCTCAAGAAAGTGCATATTGTGATTTGCCATTACTACACACTTTATTGACACAGTTGAACTTGATGTAGTACCGCTTGATATATCAGGAATTGTTTTGGGAAGTCCTTCCTTATTTTACAGGAAAGAAATCTTCCATCGCCATGAAAATAAGTATCATCTCTTTAAATATGGAAAGGATTTCATTGTCAGAGCACATCGCAAGAAGGAAAATATAGCGATGGGAAATGCGGGAGAGGTAAAAAGGCTAGTAAATTCTAGTAAGAGTTTTGTACTTCTTATGGTTAAGCCCAACGTTGATATGAATCATGAGTCATTTGAAAATTTTGATTCCAAGCTTAAATCACATTTATATGATTTAGTTGATGCACATCATGAGGTGTTTCAGGAACCAACAGGTTTACCTCCGAAAAGGGAGATTCAACATGAAATCCATTTACATCAAGGTTGTCATCTTCCTAATATCGGCATGTACTGCTTGTCTATCATGGTGAATGCTGAAATCAAGAGGAAAATTAAAGACTTATTGGACAAAGGATTCATAATACCAAGCACTTCTCCATGTGGGTCGCTGATAGTGTTGATTCCAAAGAAAGATGGAACTTGGCACATGTGTGTGGACTTTAGGGCATTGAACAAGATAAAATTAAAGAATCATTACCACCTTCCAAGGATAGATGATTTGTTGGATCAGCTGAAAGATGCTACATATTTCACTAAGTTAGACTTATGTAGTGGTTATCATCAAGTTAGAATTGCAGAAAGTGACATTTGGAAGACAACATTTAAAACCAAACAGGGACTCTTTGAGTTTCTTGTTATGTTGTTTGGTTTATGAAATGCACCTACAACTTTCATGCGGGTAATGGATGATGTCTTACGTCCTTTTCTTGATGATTTTTTTATTGTCTACTTAGTTGAAATTTTAATTTTCAGCAATACTAGAGAAGAGCATGTCATGCATGTTAAGAAAGTACATGATACTTTGAAGAAAAAATAGTTATTTTTTAAAATGTCAAAGTGTGAATTTGGAAAGACTTCTTTGGTTTATTTAGGACACATAGTAGGAGGAGTTGCTTTAAGAATTGATCCTTCCAAAGTATAAGCCATTATGAATTGGCCTACTCCCAAATCCATTGAAGAGGTAAGACGTTTTTTGGGTGCAGCTCAGTATTGGAGGAAGTTTATTTCTGTCTTCTCTGCCATAGCACCTCCTATGCATGCAATGACTAGTGTGAAGTGTGGTTTCCAGTGGGGAGGAAAGAAACAGAAATATTTTGAGTCTTTGAAAGAGAAGATAAGTTCAACTCTAGTCCTTGCATTACCGGACTTGAGACAACGAATTGAGATTTAGACAGATGCTAGTGATTATGCGATGGGTGCAGTTCTCTTACAGCATGGTAAGCCTATTGCATTTCATTCTGAGACATTTAATGGTGTTGTTGTGAATTATCCTACATATGATAAATATTTTTATGCGTTGGTACAAAGTGTCAAAAAATGGAAACATTATTTGATGGGCAAAGAAACAATTGTTCATACCGACCATCAACCTTTACAGTACTTGCAGTCGCAAAGTAAATTGCAGCAGTCACGACATTTCAGATGGATGGATTTCCTACAAAAATTTTGGTTGGTAATAAGGTACAAGAAATGTATTTAAAATAAGTTTGCTGATATTCTTTCAAGGCCTATTATTAGTGCTAGTACTTTACTTAAGAATGGTTCTATTTTACATGAGAGCTACATAGAATAGTATGCATCAGATGTTTATTTTAAGGATGTGTATGCTAACTTGAGTGAAGGGAATCATGTTGAGGAGAATGATTATCATTTGCATAATAGTTTGATGTTTCCTATGGGAAAGCTATGTATACCACAGGGGGAGAGACTAAGCATCATGAGAAAAGCTCATTCTTCTCTTATTGTTGGACATTTCGGGGTAAGAAAAATGATGGCACATTTACAGAGGTATTGTTATTGGCCTCACATGGTAGATAGTGTTTCACGTTTCATTAGAGGTTGTTCATTATGTGATACAAGAAAACCTAGAAATAGGAAGCTTGGTTTATATACGCCATTACCAGTACCTTATATACCATGGGAAAGTGTTTCTATGGATTTTGTTGGAGGTCTACCATTATCTAGAAAGAAGCATGATTATTTTTATGTATTAGTTGATTGTTTAAGCAAGATGTGTATTCTTATGCCATGTAACAAATCTATAACTGCTGAAAAAACTGTTGATTTATATTTTCAACATGTATGGGTTCATTATGGCTTGCCTTCTTCTATTGTTAGTGACAGGGATTCCAGATTTGTTAGGAATTTTTGGTCCAACTTATGGAAGATGATGGACACTAAGTTGAAGAAGAGTACTGATTTCCATCCAAAAATATATGGTCAAAAAGAGGTATTGAACAGATCCATTGTACATCTTTTGAGAGGTTATTGCAGCAATAATCCCAAGCTTTGGGATGAGCACTTGCATTACATTCAACATGCTTACAACCGGGCCATGCACTCTTCTACAAATACTTCACCTTTTGAAGCTTGTTTTGGGTATTTGCCTAAGTCACCTTTAGATTTCATTCTTGAGAAGGATGTGGCCATTGATGGTCATAGTTACATTGACAAAGATCGCATGTTCATTGAAATAATTTAGCTCATATATTAGTAGGTTCAAGAACAGCTTGAAAAAAGTCAAGGCAAGTACAAGTAGAGGCATGATAAGCACAAATTTGATCATAAGTTTCAAGAAGGGGATGAGGTATGGATGCATATTAGTAAGGAAAGAATGCAAGGAGAAGGTAAAAAGATGAAGCCTATTCGTTATGGTCCATTCAAGATCCTTAAACAAGTTGGAAATAATGATTTTCAATTAGATTTTCCTTCATATATGCAAATTTATTCCATTGTGAATGTGAAAAATTTACATTTGTATGAACCTCCTTTAATTGTTGATTATGAAAGTGAAATTTAGCTACCATCCATAGAGGATTTCTCACCATAATTTTGGAATGAGTTGAAAGAGGATGCTATCCTTGACAGAAGGAAACTCACTTCGAGGAGGGGAAATGTTGACTATATTCGAGTTGGTCTTAAAGGCAACAAACCGAGTAAGGAAAAGTGGATTGAGGTGGAAAAGATGAGGGACCTATACCCTCATCTTCTTAACAGGTAATTGAAGGCTTTTGGGGTCCAAAAGCTTCCCAATGGGGAGATGTGATCAGGTGATCATGTCCAAGAGGAAAAAATGCTCAAAATTGGAACTGCTCAGAATTGGTAATAAATTGATTGATCGGATAGTGTTTGTCATTTCAATCCTAAAACCACAAATGACACTCAAATCTGATGTCGAATGTGGAAGATATTCAAGTTTTAATTTGCCCAGTAACCTTCAAAACAAGACCTTTGAACTTAAAAAATTGTCATCTTCAAAAAATATTTTATGGCAAGAAAATTAAATTTTTAATGAGGTTTTAGTGGCCTATCAGAGGGTGCCACATGGCCTTCCTGGAGGCTACCACATGGCCCCAGCCCAAAGGGTAAAATTGTTGTTAAAGAATTTTTGTGTTGAAAAAATTTTCGTGGGTCAGCCCTGACCCGAGCTGAATGCTACGGGTCAGTCAGGCCCGACCCAACCTGAATGGGTCACGGGTCACCTATGAATGAATAGTCGTGCAAATATGGTTGGAGCTGAATGAAGTGTTCAACACTGAACAGGTTTAGAGTTGGTCAAACGAGCAGTGTTTGCACGTAATTTCGGGCAGAGTTTACATGCCTTGTGCAGAGGTTGCATGAAAGACCGGGTGGACATGAACAGGTTAGGGTCACAAAAAATGGTCAGGCATATTTTATGGCTTAGCACTCGGGTGCTAGCACATTTACCACGGGACCTCCGACCCATGACCATGGGTGGCGGCTTAAACACTAACTGTCGATAGTTTAACAATTTGAAAAGTCTGCATGTGAACGCGCCCAACCGTTACATTAAATGTTGATCTAACCATGTGGCTAAATTGGAGTGTGCCACCAAATCCGATGGATTTAGCCAATTTATCGAAGTTATCTGCAGTCCTCCCAATTTTGGTGGAGGTTTTTTAGGCCAAACTAGACAAATGTTGTTTTGATCATAACTTTCACATTGTTGAACCTTTTTGGACGAAATTTTAGTCAATTTTGACTATTATGAGAATTATGGAGCCATTGGAATAGGTTTTAGAGACAAAAAATGTGTCTTTCAACCACTTTTACTTCAGAGAAGCTTGGAGAGCCATTAGGGCCTTCGGGGATATGGAGCTGCATTGGACTACACTTCACTATTTTAGGTGAAATAAGAGTCATTATTAGCTTATTTTTGCATTCTAAATTCATTTTCACATCTTTTTTGGTCTGTTTATGCCTTCTTCTCATTATATTACCAATTTTAGCATCATAATATATCAAGGACATGCCCATTGGGAGCCTTCGACCCAAAAGATGTAGCCCAGGATGGGTGAACTGCCTCATCATGTTGTTTTGTGTTTATGGTGAAGTTATTATTCTACATTATTTAGATTAAAGTTGTTAAACAATAAATTTAAACAACACTCTGTCACACCTAAATTCATAAACAGTTACCAAAAACACTTTCTTTCACTTGCAAGACCTTACAAACACTTTGTACACTTAATTTAATGGAAATGAATACTTTGAACAGTAGTACAAATACTTTCATTATTAGATCATTTATATATAGAGACAATAAACTAAATGTTTGAATATGAAACGAAGTTTGGATATGAAAATCCATGACCAACAAAATTCTAGAGGTCACTTATGGAAAAAATCATGAGGTTGAAGCTAATTCATCAAAAAAATAAGATTATAAAGAACTCGAGTAGTTTATAACAAACACACCAGCTTTCAAGAACCTATATAATTTCTCTAAGTTGGCAATGAGATGAACACCAATAATGTGAATATATGAATTGATGAATCATCAATAGGCATATTTAAATTGATGAATAGTACTATAATTGATTATAGTTTCAAAGGAAATAATTACAACATCACATAGGAGGATTCTAATTTTAAACGAAAGCATCACAAAATCACATAGGAGCGGCATCATGCATGCAAGTGGAAACGTTGATCAATTGTAGTGGTTCTACCGTGGTGTGACCTAAGAGACCAAATAGGATATAGATCCCATACGTCATAATCGAGATTTACTTTAATGGTTTTATCTCTAGGTTTAATATGATGTACTAAAATAGAATATTATTAAATGGCCAAGGTCAAGGAAATTGTATTGCATATTTATCAGGAACTTGAATTTGTGGTGTGTTTATTTAGGCATTCACAGTCTCTATATATTCTACATACATTTTCTCTATGGCTTGCAAAGCTTCTAAAATATTATGAAGTGGTCATGGTCAGAGCTAATTTTAACAGAATCCTTATTAGGCAACCACATTTTCACATATGTGTTGATTAGACATTCACCATAGCTTAGAAGGTTTCTTAGATATCTTGCTTGAGAGGTTATTGAAAAACATGAATTAAGATATTAATTGACTAAATGCCTTCATTTTAATGCTTGACTCGATGCATTCATTTTTATCTCAATTAATCAATAAAAAGAGAAGCATACCCTAGTTGATGCGACAATTTACTCTCATTATCCATCATTGGTTCAAAAAGAAGTTTTCATATCCTAGTCTTGCACAACAACAATAGGTTCATGACATATACAAGCCATACTATATAAAATCATACATATATGCAAAAAAATATGCACATATGTATTATGTTACCCCAAAAAAAAATGGGTCTGTTTCTGACCTTTGAAATGATTCATGAACATAAAATTCCAGAATGCAAATGGGAGAAATCTGTGAATAATTGTCATTTTGTCTCCTTATATAGAGGTTATTGACGCTAGTATTCAAGAGTCCATTCACAGTAATGGTATTCGGATGGGAACCATGGGGTACTGTGAGCAAATAAAACTGGTGGGTACTGGAAAGAAACCTCTTGTATTCTATGACATGGGATTTTAGAGTTTGGGCATGGGAAAATCTAATACTTGTTTCATCAATTATCGCCTTCATCTCCTCTTTATCTTTTATTCCCTATCCATATATATGAAAACATACTAAGAGAAAATGTAATTCTATAAATAGAGAAAATGTGAAGGAATAATGAATTCATACTTACTGATTCGAGTAGAATTCCATATTGAAACAAAAGGATTTAAGCCTCTGCTTGACAGAGTTGGGATGTTGCAACTGTTGTCCATCTCTCAATCCGGATATCTCTGTGGCTCTATGTCAACTTTTCCTGAGTTTTTAGGCCTAGACTACTTTAAACATAACTATGAATTACACCAAATTTAAATTCTCTTTAACTATGTGTTGGATCTTAAATGTCGTTTCATTTTATCACATCCACTCCAAACTTTTCACGAATGTGCAGTGGGCCGAGCAAGCCTTAAATAAGAGTGGGGCGAGGTGATGTCGCTTATTTCCAGTGTCATAATTCCTTCATCCCACTACATATTGGAGGGAGTTTATTGAGTCTTAGTCTACCAAAGCTCAAATATTTAAAGCAACATGCTCCACTTTTTATGGGGAAGAGGGGTTTGTGTAAGTAATAATGTATTTTTAAGAATTAAAATTGATTTTTTAAAATATATATTTTTTTCTTTTAAATTCTAATTTAGAAGTTACTAATTAAAAAATATAAATATATTGAATATTTAGAAAATGAAATAATTTTTATGAATAAAAGTCTGTGGGCTTTTGAGGAGCAAAACTGTAGTCTTATCCTTAGAATTTTGGAATATGATATAAAAATGTGGCCAAAGAGTATGCTTTATTATAAGGGTAAATCAAACATAATTTTTAATTCCTATAAAGTAATAGTGATTAGAGGTTAATTTTTAATTTTCAGGTTCTTACTTTTCAACTTCTCATTGTAAATTACCAACTAAACACAATTTAAAATAAAACAAGGAAAGTGAAAGGTATCTTGGACTTGGTCTCTTGTTTCCATGTTCTAAAGGAAAAAAACGTAGAGGCAAACCATCTAGCCAAATACACAAAAAAGGGAAAAATGGGGTTTATTAAAATGAACTACGATGAATATGCACAACCTATACCTTAACCCTTCCATGCACTGAACAACTTGCAAGGTTTAGAAATGACAATTGGATCTTTGTTTCATGCTCATTAATTATGATAGAGTATGCCCTTGGTCAATATGACCACTATACTCTCTTCACATGTTCATTCCTCACTTCATTTGTGTCTATGATTCCTTTTCCATGTATTGATGGGAAGTTAGTGGGATTGAGTATATGACTCACAAAGACATGTGGCTCTAGATATTCAAATTAGGCCCAACTCTGAAGCGAATGCACTTTTACCAATATAGGTTAAATGTTACTCCATTTTCTCACCCACTTACCATATTTTTTATGGACGCAATGGTCTTTGTGGTGGGAATTTTACCTTTATCTTTCCTCTTTCTCTGTTATGCTACACTGGCCCCCCTATTTGGCGAAATATTTTTGTATTTTTTAGTTTTTCGCTAGATTCAATTGGGGCACCAATTGTGATGTAGAAGAATACTCTAGTAGTAGTGTTAGAGTGGAGAATTGGATGGTGAATCCTAGGGTCTCAAATAATAACCCCCACCCTAGAAAGTACATATACTTGGATAATCTACAGAGAAAAGGGACCTAAGTTTTTTTTGAGTCTTAATACCATACAACAATAGATTAAAAATAACATAGAGAGATAATGCAAGTTTTTGAAAGGCATAATATGGTATTGAAATACTAAAAAACGAGACGATATATTTTCCTGCTAAACATGTGGAAGTGGAAGGAAATTCTCATCATCAACATAAGGGAGCGATGAAAAAAAATGTTTGCATGGGAATTATCATCGAACCAACTCAGTGCATTTATTCTTTACAAATATAAAATAGAGACTTGAAGCTTCTCTTTCTCAAAAATTTCACTTTGTGCCAAACTCTCCCTCTGCTTGGGGGAAATTTCTCAAGTATTATATTGGACGAATAGAGATGACATCCATGGATCCTCAATAGAGGTGACAACAAAAGTATACTTATCCTCTATAGCACTCAATGGAACATCTTGTATTTGGCTCAGTAATAAATTCAACTCCTAAAGAATGAGAACTCCTTGTTAGTAATTTTTTAATGTATTTCAAAGTTTGTTGTTTAATAGGAACTTTATATAAAAATTATGTTCCTAATATCTATAGAATGTTGAAGTTTAAAAAAATATTCATTGTTAACAATCATAGTCAACCCTGAAGCAATATGTTGCTATTGTTTCTCTAGGTAAGAATACTAGTATAAACATTTTTCCATTTTTAACAAGAATAGTCAACTCTTAAGCAATAGGATGCTATTGTTTCTGTAGCTAAGAAAACTATCTTACAAATATATACATCATTGGTTACCATTAGGTGTAAACTTCAATCTGCGCACTATCTCAACAATTTGGCTACATATCATACAAGAATATTATGTGTGATTCAAATAAACTTTAACAATTTCCTCAACAAACTATAAATTACATGCTTAAACTAAAGTTATATGTTAACTAGAAATCACCTACACAGTTACATTGAGTCATATTTTGGTTGATCGTTGTTTATCTCAGAAAAGGGTAGAAGACTAACATAAATTTAGTCTTCTGGAATCTTTAGGCCACCATTTTGGACTTTCATGTATATATTTGCCAGATCTCTCTGGTTCCAGACTTGATGAATCCTCATTTTTTTTTGAATTTGACCCCTCTACCTACTGTTAATTTTACTGATGGTGGAATTTTACAAATATCATCATTTTTTTTAACTGAGAAGCCATATATATATTATTGAACTAAGAATCTAATGATGGAATACTGATAATGTTTCCATACTATCATTATGGTTTGACTTCAAGGTGATAGGGGTTATACACATAACCCTACTACTACTAATTCTATGCACTGTACTGTCATTCTAATACATATATGGATATGATATCAACAATGAAATGGACATCCCAGAGAGGAAACATTAATACAGAGACATGCCAATGCCGAAACATAACATTCATTACCATACAACAGAGCAGAGAGACATTTAAATGCAAAAAGATAACATGCCTTACCATACACCACAACACAAATACATGAGATATATTACAAAAATACGAAAATAGAGATGGCCATATAAATGTTTGTGATGTGAATTCATATCTATAATAGTGATTTGAAGTGAGTTAAATGATCTAGGAGAGCAAAGGTGATGTGAATTCTGGAGTTACAATGATCTAGGAGAGTGAAGGTGATGCAAATTCTAGATTTAAACTGATCCAGGAGAGCGAAGGTGATGAGAATCCTAGAGTTACAATTATCTAGGAGAGTGAAGGTTATCGTCATTACAGTGCAAACACAAAAATCATAAATATGCCACACCATAACGAGCCAAATAAAATCATACTCAATGTGGTGAGATCTCATCAAGTGAGATTGTGCGATGCCATAAATCATGAGAACATATCCAATTAAGAAGATCAATTCATATCCAATCACAGCGAGATACACGCAAAAAAATATCCAGACAAATATGTAGAGAATAATACTTATTGAAAAGATGTGAAATATTAAGGGAGATCCACCATTCTTCAAGCAATATCAAGAGTGAAAGTCCTATAGTTTAAATCCAAGGTGTACGATGAGTTGAGAGCAAGAGTTCTGCAGAAATTTGTAGCCAAGAGAGAGTCTTGTAGACAAAGGGAGCGAGTATAGGTACCAATAGAAGATAAGGGACATGTGCCAAAACCCTGAATCGAGACATTGTGCCATTCATCCAAGGGAAGACAAAAAATCTGAGAGAAATTTATGCCCTACCGAATAGGCCAACTCAGTAGCCTATTTATAGTTCATGCCATGGGTGAAGGGTCATAACCCTTGGTGGCAACCAACTTGAACAATTAAAGCCGACTTTGAAATTTTGGCGGCAAATTTAATAATTTTAAATTTCAATCATTTTCTTTCATAATTATTTTCTCCAAGAATAAATATTTTAAATATTTTTTGGGTGTATAAATACACCCTTGGGTATTTTATATAGTTTTTAGGATCATAAATCAACCCTTTGGAATCTTCACTACCACTAAGCATTTTAAATCCATCCACTAAATATTTACTTCTTATATACTACTTGATTATGATGTCAAATTGAGTATTATCTTCTCATTGGGCATCTCATTTTATTCCTTTAAGAACTAGTTCTATGCATTAATCAATGTATTTAATTTCTCAGTTATTTTCTTATAGTTGGGAATATCTACTTATCTAAAAAATAACAATAACTCTAATTCTGATACAAAAGGTTTTTATTCCAATAGTGTTTTCCACATAATTTTATTCAATAGAAGATATTACTATGGAATATTTTACATAGAATGTAGTGCTATGGAAGCTTTTTCACATAATATACTACTAAAAAATCTATTGAGTAAGTAGTGAATGAAAAAATGTACAAATAATTTGAGAGGCATTCGTATTGGTGAGATGAATGGGAAATAGGCCTACTATTTACAAATACGATAGTATCCAAGTAGAATTTTGAGTGCACCTATCGAGACTTGTATGGTAAGTACCTATAATTATTATAAAAGAAGTGGAAAATAGTTATTTCCCAGGTTTAAGTGAAGTAGAGAACCAATAATGGTAGGGTAATATCCAAGGAGGATATGAAGATAAAGATCCAAGGGTTATCTTAGATAGGATTGAGCGGATTATAACTACATTAACATCAATGGTGACACAATGATTGGTGGTGAAATGTGGGGAAGAGCCATAAATAAAGGCTAGATATGAAGTCCAAAAAAAAGAATAAAGGAGGCTAAAGAAAAAGTGAAAGGATCGACCAGAAATGGAGAATGTCACTATAGTAAGGCACAAGTACCTTTTCGTGTAGAATCCAAGGTGGATATCAAACCTTACGTTGGGGAAGTTGATTCCATCGAACTAAATCATATGAATATGGTAGATTATAAACCCATAGTAAAACCATCATCTATGGCATTTATGGCACCAAAGAAAGTTACAGGAGGGAAAATTTAAATACAAATTTGCTTGACATATAAATTGTGATGAGTGCAGGAATGAAGTGGGCAACAGTATGAAGGATAGTTTTAGAATTTGAACGACATATTTCAAAAAGGTTTTCCTCAACTTCATTCCCATCATGGTGACACTGATTAGATAGTTGAGGCACCTAAATTTTACCCAAGTGGTGTGTGGAGCTTCCCCAAGTGGATCTAACATATATTTTACCAGATAAAAGTCAATGTAGGATTTTCAAATGATTTTATATGCATGCATTCAAATCTCACTTTATTTGTTAAAAAAATGGAGGTGTGTGCTACTAGGTTTTGATCCGGAAGTGAAGGGAGGTAGTTAAAAAGTGTGCTCAGAGAATGATCGATGCCTATGCCTCCACTAAGGAGGGGATAGGTGAGAAATATGGTTGGCTAAGAACACGGTATTTTTTTTTCAGTCGGTTGATCCCTTAGAAAAAGAAAATCAAAATCCATTGAATGAACACAGGTTTTCTCCCTCGTCTGTTTCAGAAACAGGGGAAACATCAGGTACTTAGAAAAATTAATATTCATATGGTATACTCATATGAATATTGTAGATTATAAACCCATAGTAAAACCATCATCTATGGCATCTATGGCACCAAAGAAAATTACAGGAGGGAAAATTTAAATACAAATTTGCTTGATATATAAATTGTGATGAGTGCAGGAATGAAGTGGGAAATAGTATGAAGGATACTTTCAGAAGTTGAATGACATATTTCAAAATGGTTTTCCTCAAGTTAATTCCCATCATGGTGACACTGATTAGACAGTGGAAACATCAGGTACTTAGAAAAATGATTATTCATATGATATACTCATATGAATATTGTATATTATAAACCCATAGTAAAACCATCATCTATGGCATCTATGGCACCAAAGAAAGTTACAGGAGGGAAAATTTAAATACAAATTTTCTTGATATATAAATTGTGATGAGTGTAGGAATGAAGTGGGCAACAGTATGAAGGATAGTTTCAGAAGTTGAATGACATATTTCAAAATGGTTTTCCTCAAGTTCATTCCCATCATGGTGACAGTAATTAGATAGTTGAGGCACCTAAATTTTCCTCAAGTGGTGTGTGGAGCTTCCTCAAGTGGATCTAACATATAGTTTACCCGATAAAATTCAATGTAGGATTTTCTAATGATTTTATATGTATGCATTCAAACTTCACTCTATTTGTTAAAAAAAATGGAGGTGTATGCTACTGGGTTTTGATCTGGAAGTGAAGGGAGATGGTTCAAAAGTGTGCTCGGAGAACGATCGACGCATATGCCTCCACTGAGGAGGGGATAGGTAAGAAATATGGTTGGATAAGAACACGATATTTTTTTAGCCATTTGATCCCTTAGAAAAAGAAAATTAAAAGTCATGGAATGAACACAGGATTTCTCCCTTGTCCGTTTCACAAACATGGGAAACATTAGGTACTTAGAAAAATTATCGAATTCATCAAGTTGAGGGGGGTGTTAATGGTTCAAATAGACCAAGGAGAGTCTAATGAATGCCTATCATTCTTTCGCAATGTACAACTTGAGTGGGTAAGATCTTGTGGGCACAGGGAGACAAGTGTATACAATTGATGAATTTACATATTGAGCATGTACTTCCCTTGACATTTCATTATCATGATCAATTGTTGCTAATGAGTTGCATCTATTTTTTCATGGTTGTAATAGGTATTTAAAAATGCATGAACATAAGAAAAACATATGTTATGGGATGAGTTACCCTAGGGTTTGCGTTGAGAACCCCAACAAAGCAAGAAACATATAGAAAAAAGAAGCAAGAAAATTTATAGTCCTAATTATTAAACTAGTAAAATACTGAGAAGAGGTCGTACCTGTAGGTCGTACGTTTGAAGGTGATAGTGCAGGGTTCAAACCCTTTACTTTTCCTAATGCTCCAAAACCTGCAACTCATTTAAGAAAATCACATATACTAGTAATAAATAAAATCATGTTCAATATGTTAGCGTTAGATCATATAAGCTTATAAAAAAAATAACATGAAATCATTCACAAAAAAATCATAACATGTATAACGCATTAATATCACAACATTAGGAATGGGACAAGGCTTCTTTGTTGATGTATGTATATATGTGTGGAGGAATAGCACCTGATTCAGCCACAGCTCCAAGTGAAAATGTCTTTCGGATCCGTTTAGCCCAAGCCTAAAAAATATCCTTGCATAAGCATACACATGGATTTCATATAAGAGGAATGAACATCTCCATGATGGAAACAAGGGTTTCCATAATCTAGGAAGTGTAGGAGGCACAGGGATAAATCTAACTTGATTAGGAACTAATGGCTATAATATCAATACCTATCTCTCTCTCCCCCTTAGGCCTTCCCATGAGGTGTATTTATACCACCCCAAAACAATTTTTTTAGTTGGGATACAATTGGGCCATGGGCTCTTGTAGGTATGCTTCCGGTGTAACCCATAAACCTCAACCAGAAAATAGGGAATTTTATATTTTTTCACATTTTAAATTATACAAGCGGGTTGGGTATAACTAGACCCACATGTTCACATGCTTTTGAGAGGGAATATTCACGTATGGAATTCAAAATAATGTTTTTCAGGTAAAGTACCAAGTATGAAGGGAAAGGGCTTCACACGGTCATAACATGGAGTATCAAGTATATAGAGGTGGAAAATGACGCTATAACAGATGCCCCCTAATATATGAGTTCAGAAGGGGTACATGATGGATGAAATGTAATAAATGTATAAGAAGAATCATGCAAGGGCTTGGGAGGATTTCACTAGATTTTAGCCTGCCAAAAACCAATGGAATAGATTCGAAAGTAAGCTCATGTATGTGGTGGGAATACCCCTGCTAAGTGAAAGTAAAGCATGTACGCATATCAAGTATGGAGTAGATATAATATGTATACAAGTACAAAAGAAACTACAAAGTGCATAGCGGATCATCTCAGATCGCAACATCAAAAAAGTACATATCAAGGTCATGTCATAGTACCACATATAGAAGAACTGATCAATGATGCTAAGAAATATATCTCATAGCTGAATTCATAGAACTGAATCTCCAAGTACCGAATCATAAAGAGTGGAATAATGGTACTGTACGCAACTCAAGTGATAACATATGATATTTTTCTGTAATGCACTGCAACATATAAGGTGTATTGTGTCACTGACAGAAAACTGAAGGAGCTGTCAAATGAACCAGAGCATGCTGATGAAAGCCTGAGGTCTTCACTAATAACCATGGTACATTTCTACACTATGGGAATAAATGATTTAAAGTCAGCCATGTGAGAAATTTTTTGATTACCGGTCATTGATGTATACCGCTAAAAAAGGTGAGACAACTCACGGATAATTATGATGAGAGTCAAGGTACCCTAGTACAATCTAAAAAGTGTGAATGAATGAGTTTAAGTTGAAAACCTGAGAGAATCTACCAATCAAGAGAAATTGATGTATTCTCACTGTTGATAGCAAAGGAATCTACCACTAATGACTACAAACCCTAAGGTAGTGAACAAGGACTCTAGACCTTGTTCCTAGAGCAATGAGTCAGAGACGATGGGAAAAGATCTACTGGAAGGAAGGCATTAAGGCATCCCACATCAATCCAGCATGATTGTAACCCTCGAGCCCATAATTTGGAAGGAATCAGATGAAGAAAGATGAAGTAACCAACTCGAAGCACATTTCCAATGTACACAAAATGTAGCTAGCACTCGACAGAAACCCTCTTAACCAACCAATAATAAAAGCTGACATAGAGGCGAGGGATCCTCCAATATGATCAAATGGAAACCAAGGTACTGCAAAAATCCCAATGTGTAATAATGAAATCTGACATAGAACACAAGGGAAACCACTATTTCAAATACACATCATGTTGATAGATTTTGAGCACAAGGTCACCTAACAATGATGGAAATAGGGCCAGGGTACGTCTCTAGGTTTACTCTCAGAGCAATTTGTCAAAGTCGATAAGAGAAAACCCACCAGAATGAAGTCAATGGATACCTTCTTAAATAGAATGAGAAAAGGACTAAATAGTTGATGTGAAAGAATATAAATCTGGCAGACCAGGTATGGTTGACTGAAAATGAGTCAAGGGACACCGCAGAAATGCCAACTTAGGTTTGATTCCCTTGAACAAAAGCGTGACTCAAATATGACTATATGGAAACAGATAATAACTTTGTATAATTTTTTCATTCAGGAGGCATAACCAAACCCTCCATATCATTGGAAGAGATAACCAACCAAGGGAGTACTGACTCAATAACAAGGTTATGGCTCTCCTAAGTGAAACTAAAGCCCATCCTGAATGGAGAAAATACTTTTCTTTGTTTAAGGGTGACACAACTGACTCTAGCTACTATCAAACATGGAAGTAACGTTCCATTCCCATACTTTTTGAAATATTTATTTATTTTGTCTTTTTTCTTATTAAAATCCTGAAAATTAATAAAATAATGCCTATAGTACAGAGGAAAGAAAAAGTGCCAGGAAATAGATTCACTAGTTCCTAGGGTTGGAATGATCCTATGCTCAATGCAAGGTGGTGAAACTGGTAAATGATACTCAAAGGAATGTTCTCTCCATGCATGTTGGCTTGAGGGGTCCTAACCTAGGTTCAAGGTTAAGTTTAACCAAAAAAACCCTCTTATTACTGGCCCTTTCAAAACTAACCTACTTGTGCAAGTCAAAGTCTCACCCGAAGAAATATAGGGGGGTGTTGGAACCAGGTTTCCACACCCTGAGAGAGAAATAAATTATGTGGTGTCTTCATATCTATAGCAATGGTGGTTTGACCTAACTAGAAACCCTAACCAGGTAGATCTAGGTCAACTTACGTAAGCTATCCTGTGCACACACAAATAAACGTCTTGCAATCCTTTTAACAAAATAAATAAGGAGATATTTCGTTCTTATAGTAACAAATATATGCATTAACATTCATATAAGATAGATAATTAGTTATGCAACCGATCCAAACACAGATAATGCAGTAAACAGAAACGATATCGAAAAATATATCATAAAGGAGAACAATGATGCATTTGATACTCAGCATGATCCCAAAACAATCCTTTATTCATTCACAATTCATAACATCCTTACAATACTTCAGTTCTTCCCACACACATAGCTATTAAGGTTCGCACACATCAGGATGAAGGTCTCCGCACACACAGCGAGCAGGAGCTTTCTAAACCCAGACAATTTTTCTTTGTAGCTTAGAACATCATACCAAAACTTACTTAAACTTAAAACTTATCTATTCTACTCGATCTAGACTCATATTTATATCTTTAGCCTGTGCTCATCTAAGGTTTGCAAATTGTGGTTTGTGACCCCTATTTCTACCATTTTTCCCATTACAACTCATAAGGGGCTTTGACCCACCTCAAGGGCCCTGGACCTGTGCCTCACTTAATGCGCACGACTTAACTTACAAAAAAATACTATATTTTTATCCAAAATTGAGGTCCTAAGGGACCCAGCTCCAACAGGCCCCCAACACAATCTTGCGGTTCGTCTGCAATCACATAGGTGTTGTGGTCTTCATCTTGTTATGCATCTCCTTGATGGCAACGACAAAGGGCACCATGATCCTTGCAATCTGATCAACTGCACTCTTCATTGAGTCTGCTGGTTTCTGTGATGTCAGCCCTTCTGTAGTGATATTTATGCTCTAATATGTCTGGTTCAAATTATTTATAGCCACATCTAGATTCTGTGACATCTTCATCTCCTCATCGACCCATGGCTTCATGTGCTCTATCACAATGTGCTTCTTTCTTCGCATCTCCTCCACTTTGTCACGCAAGATCTGGCTTATCTATAATTAGGCCATGCGATGAGCACGGACAAAAGTATGAAGGGCCTCCTGAAGGTCATCGAACGCCTACTCCTTAGTCCATAATTCCTGTGAGATATTGTTGACCAGTGGATCTATTTGCATAGATGTCCACAGTCCCATATTTGTTTCTAGAAATGAAACACCTTTTTCAACCTTGGTGGAAATACTCTTTGAAGCTTCCTTGACCAAGACCGCCCGCTACATGGTCACCTCTGCGGTAGTTTCCAGCTACAGCTTGGCTTGCAACGCTACGATCTGATGCTCGCACTTCGCCTTGACTATCTTAACTTCTGATCTAGAGGCCTTCAGTGCTACTACCAAAATTTTATTTTAACTTGCGGGGCGATGAAATCAAGGATGGACACCTCTGGTAGGTCAGCACACAGCTTATCAATCAAGTATTCCAATTACACTTGCTCCGCTATTTCAACCTATTGTGCTATCTGATCTCGCATGGATTCTTTAGTTTTTTCTCGCAACCTTTTGCTCCACTTCGCTTAGCTGATGGTGCACATGTGCCTCCCTGCACTATAATTCATCGGTAATAATAGTTTGGATTGTGTAAAGCTTATTTCTAGGTAACGTTAACAAGTATACCCCAATATCTGGGGAAGTTTGCACTTGCGCGCACAATTCTGGTTTCTCAACAGTGACTGTTATGTCCGGGAAGGGGCAGATACTATTTTATGTCATGCTGATGATCATGGTTGTAGGTTGGCTCACTTGAATCGACCTCGCTTGATTCACTCTTTCCTGGATGTTGTCAGTATTCAACTAAAACACCTACAACCCTGACTGTAATGCTTCTACAACAACCTTGTACTACTCTTCCATTGTTGTCCATCTGTATTCAGAGGCGGATGCAACCGCATCTTCTATCTTGTCTAGGTCCTCCTCAGTCAGCTTTACATCCTTTGCTCCTCTGACCTTCAAGCCTTTCTTATTATTTTGTGCACCCTTAAAGGCTTCTACCCCATGCTTTTTTCCTCTCGAAGACTCTACTCCAGTGCCATCTAGAACACCTAGGCCTCTAAGGTCCAAGTCTGCTTCTCCTTCAAGTTCTTTCTCACTGTCTTTCTCTGATTCTTGCTTGTTGTCTTTTTTAGTGTATTTTTCTATCATTGTATCTGCGTCATTCTCAGTGCGTTGCTATGGTTCTTTGTCCTTTTCCTTGGTGTTGTCTCTTTTCTGAATGTCGAAGCTGTGACGGGTTGGGTGGAGTTGAGCCTGACCTTCCATGCTATTGGCCAGGCCACGATGACCTGTTCAATCTCCCCCTCAGTCACCATATATGGCAAGCTGGACCATACAGGGTCATTGCGCACTCGGATCTACACATGGTGCATGGTTACTTGAAAATAAGCAATACTTCGATACTTCTCATATGTCATTGGGGATAGTATGGGTTGTGAGTGTATAGTTGATGCCAGTGCACCTTCAAATAAAACCCATAAAATTTTATTCTTCTTCACTCGTTTTGGGTGGGACGAATCCCATAGATTGGTGCAGCACGCCCCTTCACACACACCAAGCTCCAACTCTGGGAGGACTGCACCTTATGGCATCCCCCATGCCACGAATGCAATTAACAAAAACAACCAAGAGTAGTAGAATTTATTCCCTTCGTCCTACGCCTTGCACATGTTGTCCAAAAACTCTCACTAAAGATATTGGGACTAGTTGTAGTTGATCCCCTTCTCACTTTGTTCGGCTAATGTGATGACGTGCGCAGGGACTGCTTCAGGTTGGCACTTGTGCATCATTTTACAACCAAGCACTAAGGTTCCTAGGCGCAAGCCCATGTCCTCAATCTACTGGACCACGAACCCCCTGGAGTCTCGTCCGATGTTGTAGTCCTTCTTCACCTTTACAACTACCTTCAACTCATTACTCTTCCCAAAACTGGGCATGGGATGGTGCCCCTTCTTGGGCAGGTTCGTGATCCGATATATCACCACGACACCTATTGGAATTCATCCTTGGATCTATAGGCACCCTTTGTGCACTAATTCCAGCAGTTAGTGCATGAAAACAGTGGTAATGGGGTACCTCCCGAAGTGAGAAATCCTTGGAAAATTGAGGATCCCAACATTGCCCAACTCTTGCGCACATGGGACAGGCTCAACCTTTAAACATCATCATATAAAAAACACTCCAGGTAGTATTCAAGCATCAAATCGGGGAACGTATCCTTGTTTGCTAGGTCGTAATCATCAAATTTGATGAGAGGGATCTTGCTAAACACGTCTCCATTAATAGGGATGGCCTGCGGGATCAACGGTATTTGAAGCTAGTCCCACACCAGATCGACAGCCTTTCGAATGCACATAGAGGGTATACATGGATTGGAATACTTTGGCAGCCATGAAATTGGCTCGACAAGCACAGCCTCCTCAGTGGCCCTCATAGGTATTTTTGTAGGGTCATCGATAGGAGACCTATCCTTCGTTGCTTAGCGCGGGGATGTAACATTTCTAGGGGAGGTCTCGGGCTTAGAGGATGACCTCTTGGTCATCTTACCCTTTCCCTTAGCCAGCGTAGACATGACTTCTTGGACCTCTGGCACCACTTCATGAACATCATCCGACCTTGGCTCTATAGACGTGGTGAGTGGCACATAGTGCTCTTCATATGGCGCTATCTCAGGGTTAGAAGTCATCATTCCTAGGAGAAAGATAAATTCTAGATTACTCATGTAATACGTGGGGGTCTCTCATCCAGACATATAGTGCTCAAAGAGAAATTTACAACACAATTCACAGATAAGCTCAGGGCACATTATACTCAGAAAAGAAAGGAACCAAATGTGACCCACGCCCTTCATTTTATAGGATATCAAGGGTAAAAACAATCAGATCTTCATAATTAATTGCATATTACCTCTATAAAAATGGTCAAAAATCTTGTAAGATCGCCTCATTAAATGAAGAAAACCCACTCTATCCAATGGTAAATTTTTTTTTTCACCCAGTTTTACTGTTCCAACGACTATTTTCTCCTGCTGCACACTACCTCTATGCTCTTGCAGCACCTATCTATGCCTTTCCTCTGTGCAACGTGTAGACAAGTGGATTCCCATTTTCTGGCCATATAGTCATTTGGTAGGCATAGGTTTATCCCTATACGGCTTCAGTCGGCTTCCATTGAAATACTCGGGAAGACTCTCTCTGCGCAACATGGCCAAGTGCACTGCTCCCCCGTCAGTGATCTCTTTCACAATATATGGCCCCAACCACAGTTTCCTGAAATTCCCTCTATGGCGCCCAAAATGACAGTCATATAAAAAGACCAAATTTTTCTCCTTAAACACCTTCTTCCTAATGTGCCTATCTTTCTAGGCCTTTGCACACACCTTCTACACTTGTTGATGGAAGTTAGCAATGAACCGATCCTCTTCTAAGGAAACTAATTGTGCAAGAAGTTCCTCCATGATGGCAGGCTCAACCATATTAGTGAACGTTCTGATATGCAGGATTGGGACAATATATTCCATTGGAATGATTGTTTCTTGCCCATATACCATCCTAAAAGGTGTTTTTCCAACCAACTTCTTGCATCTGGTCTGATAAGCCTATAACACATAAGGGATGCAAACGTCCCAATAATTTTGATTTGCATTACAAATATTTTTTAGGGTATTCTCCAAAAAAAAATTGAAAGCTTTTACTGCACCATTTTCGTGAGGGTGATAAGGAGTACTCTTCTAGTGATGGATTTGAAATTCCTTTGTCGGAGATTCAATGGTTTCATTAAGAAAGTGCGTACCCCTATCACTCATCAATATCTTTAGGCACCCAATCCTAGTCAGAATATGTTCAAAAATGAAATGTGCAGCAGTATCTGTGGTACAATCCTTGACTGGCTTAGCCTCTTCCCATCTGGTTACATAATCTATGGCACTGATGATGTAGCACACACCAATCTTCTTCCCATGAGGATTGATGGGTCCTAAAAAATTGATAGCCCATTTATCAGAGGCCTGTAGGTCCATATGATATTGCATGGGAATTTTATCTCTGTGCAATGGTTTCACTGTTCTTTGGCATGCATCATAATCTGGGTAGCATGTGTGTTCATCACTTTGTAGTGTAGGCCACCATAACCCAGCACACAACACCTTCTGTGCAGTGACCTTCCATGCATAGTGGCTTCCTGCCACCCCTCCATGAGCCTCAAACAAGATGTCATGTCTCTCATGTTCCAAAACATACCATCTTAGTACTTCTTCCACTCCCAATTTGTACAATTGACATGCAATTATGGTAAAATCAATTGCGTGAAAAATCAACTCCTTTTTTTTCACCGAATATTCAGCAGACACACTTCCATTGGTGAGGAAGTGACTAATATCAGCAAAGTGTTCGTCAACCACCTTGATAGAAAAGAGTTACGCATCAGGTAGACCCTCCTCCAGATTGGTTGGTTCCTCCCCATTTTTTATGCGTGATAGATAATCTAGTCCAAAATTCAAACTTCCAGGCTTCACAATGATTTCAAAATCATATTCCTAAAACAACGACAACCATCTACAAATCTCACCCCCCCCCCCATCCCCCCAACACAGGGTTATTGACCAGGTATTTCAAAGTATAATGGTCAGTGAACATCTTGAAGTGCCCTCCTGGAATATAGTTCTTATATTTTTGTAGAGCATAGACCATGGTGAATCCTTCCCTTTCTATGGTTGAGTAGTTAAGCTCTGCACTGGAAAGCTTCCTAATGGAAAAATAAACAGGGTGGTCAATGTCTCCTTCTCCTGGATGTGCTAAAACAACTCCAAGTGCTATACCAGATGCATCCACATGTACATGGAAGACCTTGGACCAATCTGGCAATATTAGAATGGGTGCAGTAACCATATTTTCCTTCAACATCTCAAATCTCTTTTGACACTTCTCATCCCAAAAAAATGACACATCTTTCTTCAATAATTTCTCCTTAGGTGCAGTGATCATAGCATAGCCGTGAATGAATTTTCTATAATATCCCTTGTGTCCTAGGATGGAGCGTAGCAGTTTTTCATTAGTGGAGACTTTTATGTTGATGATAACTGCAATCTTGGCTGGATATACCATCATCCCTTGCTAACACACAATATCGTCGAACAAAGTTCCAAAAGGAACACAAAATATTCAATTCTTCAAGTTAAGATAAATTTGATGCTTCCTACAAGTGTCAAGCATCATGTGTAGTTTGAACACATGCTTCTTTACCAACCCAAACATAGTCTAGTAATCAAACTACACCTCCAATAACTTGTGCGTGAAATTTTTGAACATAGATTCAACTACGTGCGAGAAGATAGGAGGTGCATTCTTCAATCCGAAAGGCATGACTGTGTATTGGAAATAACCCCATTCCGTTGCAAAGGTGGTCTTGCTTCAATCTTCTAGCACAATTCTGATCTGATGATACCCTGAAATCCATCAATAAAAGAATAAGCCTCTTTTCCTCCCACATTAACCAAGATCTCATTTGAAAATGGGGTTGATCTAAGGCTCAGTATTTAGCTCAAAATTGAAAGTGCTCAGAAATGCTTCAAACTTGGACACCTGGATAGAGCTTGTCTCCAGAATTCGAACATAATTCATTTCATCAAATTCAGATTTCATATGAGGGTATTATGGCACGTTGTTCCTTTTCCCAAAAAGGAAAAAAA
The DNA here is from genome assembly GCA_034641835.2 of Pinus albicaulis. Classification (NCBI taxonomy): domain Eukaryota; kingdom Viridiplantae; phylum Streptophyta; class Pinopsida; order Pinales; family Pinaceae; genus Pinus; species Pinus albicaulis. The sequence continues at coordinate 290,192,494 of CM076569.1, forward strand.
TGAGCAAAACAGGTATAGGGATGATGTGGCAAGTCTAGTCAACTTCACAAGGTATATTCTCCAATTTAGAGCCAACGACACTATGTCAAGTGTCATCTTCAGATTTTCCAAGGTTGCTATGGGAAGTTGAATTTGTCCTCCATTTATTAAGTTGGAAATTTTATTTTAATGGCTCATTATTTTTATTATATGGATGATTTACGAGCCAATGGGGAAGGGCCACGTGGCATGCCACGTACTCCCCCCCCCCCACCCCCCCCCCCATGGCTTGGATAGTGGGATGGAAAGTTGTATTATAAGGTTGGAATTCATTATAATATGGGAACATGTTATATTTGTATACAAGGCCAAACTATGGGACAATGGTGCAATATATATTTTTATAACTTATGGTTTAAGCATGCAAACTGGCGGACTTCACTACATTTGGAGGCGAATTTACCATTTACCTAGCAAAGGTCATATTTGGAGGAGTGGCTAAGTATCATAGCGGAATGAAAAATATGGTTTCAACAAAATTTTATGGTAGGAGTCGGGGTTGAACCATAGACCTACCACCCACCAGTCGCACACCTTACCACTCCTTCTATACTATGGGTCTTACCCATATACTTCTCCGCTACTACTTGAAGTTTCATGTGCCATGATACAAGGGTCTAGAGGGGGCCATCCCTACAGGCCAACCTCCTCCCATATAAGTCAGAACCAATGGCCAGCACTACACCGGTGAGAATATTTAACACGAATTTTAGCCATAATCCATATGTTAAGTCCTGATTAATGTATGTTAATCCTTAATTTTTTTTTCTAAGTAAGATAAAATTCTATTAGTTAAAGATAATATACACGGAGGCACTGGCCTCTACAGTTCAAGCCTGTATCAATGGCATAGTTTGCAACAAAACAACATAAAAGTAGCTATCCACGTAGGGGAAACTAGCCCAAAGAGAGTTTGATTCACTGCCTTGTGTGAGGAAACCAACGTTATACAGACAAAATTGACTATGCCAAACATAGATAGTAACATTTAAAAAAATCATGATGCTGAGATCCATAAACAATAGAAAACCTAATAGCCTAGGTGTCATGGGGTGCAGGAGGAGTCTCTTCTATGATGAGACATTTTATTCGTTGCCATCAGAGTCCTGGGTGGCAAGTGCTGCAGTTCAAGGCACTGTGGCTTCACCACCTTTACCCATGGCCTGCTTGCTCTGCTCCTTGCCATCCTTGATGTTTCCCGAGCTGCTGTTTTTTTCCGAGCGTGAATTTTGCTTGCCAAAAACAAGATGCTTCTCCTCATGCACAGAAGTGCCAAGGTCAGTGTGAGGGTGCTTCTGAAGAATGGGTAAACCATGGCTGGGAACCTCAGCGGGCTCCTCCCGGAAGGAAACCAAGATGGTGGCTACAACATGGCGGTGGTCTAAGGAGAAATGAGAATGGAATTAGGGAGAAATGGGGGTCTGTGAGATGACAGAGGGGACCAAGTGAGGTGGAGCTTGAGGAGAGTGCTCTAAGCAGAGGTCCAAGCGGAGGGGCGAGACAAACCAACCAAGAGGTCACTTCCGCTGCAGGTTCTGGGATACCTATGCTAAGAATGTTCCAAAGAATAAGACGAAGAATTGGACTGAGAAGAGAGCAAAGGACAGGTAGCGCAACCTCTGTGGTTGCCACACCTGCATCACATGTGATTCCTGAGTCGAGGCATAGTGGAACAGTAGGGGTGGATGGCACTCTGGGTGGTAGAAGAAGCAGGGCAGTGGCACCACCATGACTGAAGCTCAGAGGTGGTGGTGAGGCTAGAGGCAGCAGAGAGGTGCAAATGGCAGAGGATGCTCTACGAGTAATGGTGGCTCGGGAGGAATTCTATACAACACAGAAGACTATAGTGTCTCCCTATCAGTATGCGGGAGCTCGGCTGCGCAACTTCATGGGGATAGCAGCTTCACAGAGGAGGAGACTGGAGAGGCATAGAACCAGGAGGACGAAGAGAAAAACTATGAGGCCAAAGAACATAACCACGTGAATGAGCGAGAAACGTCATTTTGAGGCGGAGGTAGCAGCCTCGACGTTTGCATTGGAGTAAATGCAACTCGAGGTGATGACCAGAGCTCTTAAATGTTTTTTGGTGTAGCTTGTGGGTGGCCATGTGGCCCTACCATGTGCCGACCCAGAAGTTCAATGACGTATAATCTTCATAAAGAAGTCGCATCTGGGGGTGTGTTGTCTTTGTGCACCATATTAGTGCATTCTTGAATGAGGTTGCTATCATTGAGAAAGGTGAGGGGTCCCACATTATGGATTTGAGGACTATTCACACCTTTTTTAGCCAATAGATCTGCCACCTTGTTGCCATATCTCTTGACATGTTTGAAGGATATGGCCCTGTGTTGTTGCAACCAATTTGCTATGAGGTCTAGTCTTGTAGTTAGTCTCTAGCTATCAGCGACTTTGGAGGCAGAGGCTCCCATGTGAAGTTGATTGGCCATGTTGATGAGGATTTTGGAGTCACCTTCAATTTCAATAGGGAAGTAGTTGTGTTGTTGAGCTAGGCACAACCCTTGCCATAAGCCTTCAAGTTCTGAAGATTTTTTGGAATCCCATCCTACGGATCTGAAGAAGATTAACAAGGGATTACCTTTATGGTCCCTGAAGATTCCCCTGTAACCTTCTTCCCCTGGATTTCCCTTTGAGGCACCATCAAATTTCATCTTCAATAAACCAATTGAGGGAGGGATCCAGTTGCTTAGAGCGTCCACATGTGTTCTTGGTGAGCATTCAGGAAGTGGACAGGGAGGGAGCATGAGTTGCCAATTTTCCCAAATAGATCATTCCAAAGTTTGCGTGGGTAGATCTTCCTATTTCCAATAATAGAGAGCTAGGGTTTCTTGTATATTACAACATATATTGTTCCAAATAACGTCGAGAGGAGTGCTTTGGTTCTTGAAGATCCACTTATTCCTTTCTTTCCAGATTGTCCACAGAGTGAGACTTGGGATAAGCTTCCACAAAGAGTTTAGTAGGTTACTGCTGTATGGAGCAGAGGGCCAGTTGGGAATGGTGTTATTCAAGTCCCCTGGTGTTCTACCCTCTCTTCTGCATCTGACGCTAATTTTTTCCCAGAGGATATTTTCCAGTGAGCAGGTATCCATTAGATGTTGAATTGTTTCATCACGATCCATACAGTTGGGGCATCGTGAAGGCACTATGAAGCCCCTTTTGATGAGGTTGCCCCAAGTGAGGATTATCTTATGGCATAGGAACCACATGAATGTTGAAAATTTAGGCCATATGCTCGGAGACCAAAGGTTTTCCCAGATGGGGCCTGTGGGATCTTGGCTATGAGTTAAGAGTGTGTAAGCTTCTTTAGTACTGAATTTTCCTCGCGGTGTGTATCCCCATAGGAGGAGATCCTTTTCCTCCGAGTATCTAATTTTCCTGCTGTTGAGCTCTATGTCAAGGGTGTTGTGAGTGTTCTCCTGTCGTTGGTTTAGGAAGTGAGCTACTTACTTGCACTGCCTGAACCCCTGGTTAGGGCTTGTGGTCCAATAATGATTGACATTTCCTTCGAGTCTGTCGATCACCTCTGATTGTATCTGTGATTTGATGATGCTGAAAATTCTAGGTCATTGTTACCATGAGTCCATCCAGAAGAGCGCAGTGCTACCGGCACGGATTTCCCAGAAGCTGTGTTCTTGTATCAAGAATCCATGCTGTTTGGCTGCATTCCAGATCTATGATCCCGCTTCCACTGTTTTCAGGCGAATGAGATCTTCGGGTGGTCTATTATTAACATATTTGGCCATCGAGAGTAATTCCCATGGTGTATGTGGAGCTGACAACCATTTTCACCAGATTTTGGCTCCCATGACAACATTACTTTGGTACGGATCACAGAGACCAAGTCCTCTAGTTTTCTTCAGTTTGTAGACCATTGTCCAATTGACCAATGCCCATTTTCTGTTTTTCCCGGAGGATCCCCAAAGAAAATTGTGTTGCAGTGATTGATCTAATTGAGGAACCACTTTGGGGTGACAAGAATAGAGAATAAATAAAGGGGCATAGACTGCAGAACAACTTTGATGAGAGTGAGATGACTATTGAGGGAGTGGAAAGTCTAGGAGGAGAGCCTAGCTTCCAATTCTTCAAGAAGTAATTGCCAGGAGGAGTGCTTGATGGCTGAGTCTATCAGAGGGGCTCCAAGGTACTTGGAAGGTATATGTGCTATTGTGAACCCAAGGATCATGGATATACTATTTTTTGTAGAGATCGGTGTATGGAAGAAGAAGATCTGAGATTTGGTAGCATTGAAAGAGGTGCCAGAGGCATCCGAGAAGGTATCCAGAATGGATTTGTAGGTGAGATATTCTTGGATTGAAGGTTGACTTAATATCATGTTATTGTCAAAAAACTGTTGATGAGTGGTGGCCAAGGAACCATGAACCAATATACCACGGAGTTGTTGGGAATGGAGGGCTTGCTGGATGAGGCGACCAAGTCCTTCTGCCATTAGAACAAAGAGAAATGGAGATAAGGGATCACCTTCGCGAATACCATGGGACAGGGATAAGGGGAGATAAGGGATTCCATTGACCAAAATGGAGAAGAAGGAGGAGGAAATTAGATTCATAACCCATCCGATCCAAGTAGGGCTGAAGCCATAGGCTGCTAGCATTTTTTTATACAATTCTAGCTTAACTTGTCAAATGCTTTAGATAAGTCAATTTTTAGAAGCATACCTGCCTTTTTGTTTTTTTTCAAAGAGTGGATGATCGCATGCATGAGAATGATCCCGTCGAGGATCTGGCATCCTTCCACGTAACCAATTTTTTCAAGGGAGATGAGTAGAGGCAGCAGGGGCTTGAGTCTATTGGCAATCACCTTGGAGATGACTTTGTAGATGACGTTACAAAGGGCGATTGGCCTGTACTTGTTGGGAGTTGTAGCATGGTATTCTTTGGGTATGAGAGATATGAAAGTGGCATTGAGTGAGGGGAGGAGCTAACGCATGGAATTGGATTCCTCTACTAGTTTCTAGACATCGTTCTTTATAAGGTCCAAAAAATGATGGAAGAAGTTGGAGGTGAAGCCGTCTGGACTTGGAGCCTTGCCAACTTTACATTTTTCCACTCCCTGTTCAACTTCCTAGAGAGAAACAGGACGAAGTAACATTTGATTGTGTTCTTCATTGATTAATTTGGGTATGTGTTGCAAATCTTCGGTGATTCCTGGTTTCCTATTGTCTTGGTTCTCCTGAAGCACAGATTTGAAGTGGGCTAACAGTTCTTTTTCTATATATTGATGCTCTTCCAGTGTTTCTCTATTTTGTCTTTAGAGTTGGATGATCTTATTGTGCATTATTCTTTGGATGGTGGATCGGTGGAAAAATTTGGTGTTTCTCTCCCCTTCTTTTAGCCATCTTATTCTGTATTTTTGCTTCCAGAGTATCTCTTCATGCTGCCTTCGTTCATCTAGTTATTTGAAGAGAATATGTTCCTGTGTAGCCAGTATCTCAGTTTGTCCATCTTGGATGATACGCTATTGAAGCTCTGCCATATTGCTTTCTAGGATATTTTGTTGTTGGAATATGTTCCCAAAAATGGAGTGATTCCATCTTTTGATGTGATTTTTGAGGTCTCTGAGGTGTTTTTGAAATTGGAACATATTGGATCCTGTCGGTGGTGTGAAAGTGTGCCATGCCTTGGTAACCATATCCTTAAAATCGAGGTGGGCGAGCCAGAAGGCCTCGAATCAGAAGGGTATTTTGGTGGCATCGCCCGGCCTCGTCCATTGTAGAGAGATAAGCAAGATAGATGCCTGAATATCTCCCCTAATTTGGATGGCGTTGTCTGAGAGGAGAAAGCGATCTAGTTTGGAGGAGATTTTCTCTGAGCTAGAGCATTTTTTGTTCCAAGTATGCATGTTTTTGGAGAAAGAAGATCTATCAACCAGTTCTTTTGAATATAGTTTTTGAAGTGGGTGCTGTCCATATCTAATTTGGCTCGTCCTCCTCTCTTCTCTTCAGATCTAGTAATCATGTTGAAGTCCCTGCCCGTGATCTAGAGTGGATGGGTTCTATTGGAATTGATCATTTCCATCGTGTTAAGCAACGATATTTTTTGCATAGAGTCTTGAGGGAAGTATACATTAGTTAGGTGCCCATGTATATTGGTTCCGATGATATGGAAGGTAGCTTGATTGATGTTGTGCACTACATGAGCATTAGTAATTGAAATCACTTACGAATCCCGAGCTATGGCTAGTCCTCCTGAGGCTCCAGAAGCATCAACTGCAATGGAATGGCTTCCTGGCCAAGGTTTGGAGAGAATGGAGCCTAGGGTATTGCTATTACACTTGGTTTCTTGTATGAAGAAAACCTGGGGTCTTTCCTTTTGAATCATGTTTTTGATCATTCTGTATTTTGTGAGGCTATTTAATCCCCTTATATTCCAAGAAGTGAGCTTCATTGAGAACTATTTTCAAGTGGCTGGTAGAACTTGGTAAGCTTGGGGTACCTACCAGATTCCATTAGCATCTCCCCAATTATGGTGGTCCTTTGTAAATCTGTTTTCCTTCCTCTCTTTTTGGATTCCTTGAGGATTTTTTTCCCATCCCACTCACTGCATAGTTGTATTCCCAGGGATTTTTGGTGTTATTGTGCACGAAACAGGACCACCTCTAGACTGTCTATCTATTTGTCCATTATTTTGTCATAATCCTTTTTTTTTGCAGGCTTGTTCAAGGCCAAAAATGTCCAGTTCGCCCATGTCGATACTTTTTGGTTCCTCTTCCATGTGACTAGCCTGGCTGCCTTTAGCAATGGATCCATCTATGTCCATGTTGTTGGGCTGCTATATGACAAGTTCCATTTCAAAGTTGGCATTGGTTGGTAGGAGGAAGGATTCAAGAGGAGGCTTCAAGGGTGAATGAGGAATGTGAGAGTCATAATTGGGAATCGAGGTAGAAGGGGCCAAAGAGGGACCAGTCTTACTGAGATTATCAAAATCAGGTTGAGAGTGCTTTCGTAGAATGTCAAAGCTATTGCTGGTGGAGGGAATGTCAGAGGCTTGGGTGGGTGTTTTGGAAGTGGAGATGGGGGTTTTCTTGTGGTGATGTTTGCAGGTTGGAACTTTGGTGAAACCCTCTTCATCAGAGTTTGCAGAGGTAGTAGTGGGTTTTTTGGACGGTGGATTGAGAGGGCAGTCTCTGAATAAGTGGCCATGAGCATGGAATTTTTGGCAACAAAAAGGAACAGGTTCATAATCTATAGGTTGTAGCCATTCAAATTCATCATGAAAAAGACTTACCGAGTCCAGAAGTGCCTTTGCCAAGTGCATGTAGACACATATTCTAGCGTATAAGTGTATCGCCTAAGCTTGGTCTCCTCTGTTGTCTTGATGAACTCCCCAAGCCCATTTTCTATATCCTTTAATGATTCTTCATCCCAGTATTCAAGGGGTAGGGAGTACAACCGGATCCAGACCGGCACCCAGCTGAAGTCCTCTTTATCTGGGTTTAATATTTCAACCTAGTCATGAAGATAAAGTCCGGATGAGTTGAAGAAGTAGGGACCTCCATCTAAGATGTGATTTTTTTCTTCGATATAGTTGAAGATGGCATTGAAGAAGCCCTTTGGCCCTAGCTAAAGGGTCACATGTCCTTTTGGTTTCCATTTGGAGCTGATCCAGCCGTGCAAGGCTTTTTCAGTTGGCCAGAAACCAAAAAATTTGCTGATGAGTGTATGATCCTTCATGTACTGAATCTGAGCATTGATACGGTGGCTTGGAAGATCTATATTTTAGCGTTCTGCTGCTATTGGTCTGCAAGTCACAGAGTTTGCCTTAGGCGGGACTATTTTTTCAAGAAGCTCTGTGGGTTTGTCCTATTGCGCATCAGGTGAGTTGCCAGGAATCTGGGTTGCATCAACATAGGGTGTCTGCGCTGTGGCAGAGGATGGCATCTTCATTGTGGAAGAGGAGGGCATCTGCATTGCTACAGGACTGACATGGATGTGATCACCTGTGGGGGAGGGCATTTTAGCCCCCCCCTCTGGAGGATCCATTTGGTATGGATCAGTGGTCGCTTGGAGACTTGACCTTAGCGAGAGTGGAGGGTAATACTGGATTCACCCGCACCAGAGCCGCACTATCGAGGGGTTTTTTTAAACCCTAGCATAGAGTTTTCTCAAAGCTCTACTTTTATTACTAAGAAATATTGCCAAGCCATGCTAATCCTTAATTAGCACTAAAAGAGATTAAATTTTAAAATGCGCTTATATTATTGTTAAGTGAATTTATGTTTAATTAGCGACAGATTAATATAGCGGATATTCTTGCGGAGTGCGCTAAATGCGGATTTTTCTCCAAATAAAGCATTTTAATTGGCATAATCCTAGTTTTCGAGGAGAAAAACTTGGAAAACTTGTTTTTTCCATAACTCATTCCATTTTTTACCAAAAAGAGCTCAGAAAGAGTCATTTCTGGTAGATTCTGATGTTTTGGATCTATTAGAGTAGGTTACAAAGGCAACAAGAGACTGTAAATAGGAATTTTTCACATTTGAATCTAATACAAAGGTCAACACTATGAAGCTAGACCAAGGAGATGTAGCCTAAGAGGGGTGAACTCCTTCATAAAAAACTTATGTATTGAGCTCTGTTATTTTTTCTTGTTGTATACTTATTTTTTTTTGTTCAACTATTATTTTCTATGTTTTTTATTTCATGAAAGACACTAAATTTCACCAAGTTTAATGATTAGACAATCACATACTCATGGAAAAACTCTTAATGGATAAGAAAACCAAAGAAAAGTTTATTTAAATCTAAAATTAATATTAGCAGAACAAAAAATAACAATCATTTTCAGCTCAAGTTCGTATCAAAGAAGAAGGTTTCATGCTTTTTTTGCTTGAAGGGTTTTAATAGTTGCAATTTTTGAGATGCTTACAAGGTTGAGATTGTAGAGAGGAGAAGGGAAGCTATTGGTAGCTAATCTTGAGATTAGGACAAGAAGGAGGAGGGATGAGAAGGCATCATCATCACCCATAGGACGACCCAAAGGAACACCTAAAGCACCTCCAATTCCATCTCAATCAGTTGAGATTTAAGAGGTAAAAATTGCAGAAGAGGCTGAAGTGTTTGAAGAGGTACAAGCTACAGAGGTTGATCTTGAATCCAAAGCCAAAATTTCAGGCTATGAAGAGACTCATGAACATTCTAAAGAAGAGGATTTTAATAGAGACATCAAAGATATGTAAAGAATGGTAAAAGTCATGTGTGAATCATTCATTGCAGGAAAAGCTGGATAAAGTTCAAAGCCTCCACATGGAGAAGGATCTTCAAATAGTAAGAAGGATGAAGAGAATAGCTCAAAATGTAGTGGAGGAAATCCACCTCCATCTCCACCATCCTCATCTCCCTCATCCTCATTAGCATCTTCGTCTTTCACATCCACCAGAAAAACTCATACCCAAACTCATTTCAAGATCCCAAACGGAAAGACTCCATTACTCAAGTTGGACATCAAGTTTGAACTTCCCATATACTGTTGTGTAACCAGCTCCAAAAAGAGAAGAAAAGAGATATCAACACCTTAGAAATGAGCCACTTCGAGGGGGAAACCTCCAATACATTACATAAATGAACAATTCTTGGATGATACAAATGACAAAACCTCCTTTCTATATATAGGAGTTCATGGGGCCACAATGTAATCCTAGCCGACCTAACAATAATAATGTAAGGGCACAATAATAACAATATGGGGGTTACAGGGGTACAATAATAACAATAAGGGGGGCTATACTAACATAATAAGGGGCTACACTATTAATATAGGGACTTAACATGCCCCTCTCCTTCAAACAAGTGTTGTCCTCAACGCTTGATTATTTCTTGATGCTTCTGTATAAAATTCTCATCGTCCCATGTGGAATATTCTACAGGAAAGTTCTTCCACTTGCTGAGATAATTTGAAATTGATTGTACTTGTCGAGTTCTTGTTTCTGTGACTTCTTCAGAACTTCTTTCGATGTGATATTTATCTTTCGGTTGTTTCATTTTATTTTGCACCAAAGTTAGGTTATCCTTTGAGAGTTGGAGAACTTGTTGTTGATGCTCATTGTGATATTCCACTACTTTATCATCCATAATAGATTTTATTTTATCCTTAAAAGCATCCAAATTAGCCTCCATTTTTTCTTTTAAACCATCTATGTCATCTTCGGTTGCTCTTCGTAAGATCGAAATTTGTTGCACTTGGTACCGTAATTTGAATATCTCATATCGTAATTCTTCCCTCTCATGCGTCATAGTATAGCTTTCTGATGGCTTAATGGGTATGGAATTATTTTTTGGAGGCATAATATAACCCATTACTGAAAAAAATTCTTCAATATGCCCTTGGAATCAATTCAACTTGATTCTTCAAACAAGACTTATGCAATTCGGAAAAAAATATACACCTTTTACTTTCTTTGAGGAGCTCGATATTGAAATTAATTTATCTCTGTAATTGAAAATCTTCCATATCTGAAATTCATCCCTGTAGTATCCCTCTAAAGCTTCTTTCAAATGCCACAGTTCGGACCTGATTTCGATTCTCCAAGACTAAGTTGTGTCCAATCTCCCACAATGACCTAATTCTGGACTGGTTCAGTAGAGCGAACTTGTATGACTTGCCACGTGTCACTGTTTTGTCTTTTGTCTCTGAAATTGATAACCACGAAACTAAATTCTATTTATTTGCGACCATTTTTTATGGCACTCCAATCCGATCCCCAAAGAGAGAGTTATTGAACTTTTCCCACGATCACCTCTTTGAGATGAAATTCAGGAGCCTGAAAAAGCACTACTTTCCACAGATCATATCTCCAAAAATATTGCGAACCAAGCTCTAAAATTTTTTAAAACATTTCCTCAGGATTTCAGCTTCGCACCATATGAATTTCAGATTTTGAAACTTTGTAGAAACAAATTTATAGTGCAAATGCCACGATGACCTATTTAGGAGCCTGAAAAACGACCTGACTTCCACAGATCATATCTCCGCAAATGTTGCGAACCAAGCTCTGAAATTTTTATACAAGCTTCCTCAAGATTTCAGCTTCGTACCCTAAAAATTTCAGCTTCTGAAACTTCGCAGAAAAAAGTTATAGCGAAAATTCCACGATGACCTGTTTGGAGCAGCGAAACCCTAGAATCCAAAGCCTCTGATACCAAATGTTGTGTAACCAGCTCCAAAAAGAGAATAAAAGAGATATCAACGCCTTAGAAATGAGCCACTTTGAGGGGGAAACCTCCAATACATTACATAAATGAACAATTCTTGGATGATACAAATGACAAAACCTCCTTTCTATATATATGAGTTCATGGGGCCATAATGTAATCCTAGTGGGCCACAATGTAATCCTAGCCAACCTAACAATAATAATGTAAGGGCACAATAATAACAATATGGGGGTTACAGGGGTACAATGATAACAATAAGGGGGACTACACTAACATAATAAGGGGCTACACTATTAATATAGGGGCTTAACATATACAATGTAGAGGTTAATGTAGATAAGTTAGACAATTGGATTCGTCAATTGGAAGTATAATTTAAAATTCAGAATATACAAGAAGACGACCTAAAGATCTAGTTAGCCTCATTAAGTCTAGAAGGAGAAACACTAATTTGATGGGAGACACAAACACAAGAGGAAATGTGAATCCATGGTAATATTTCCATTTCTTGGGTTGAATTAATTTCTTCCATTGAAAGACCGTTTTATCCATTAGCCTATATGCAAAAAGAAATTATGAGTTGGAAAAACTTTAGGCAACCCAAAGGCCAAACTGTTCAAGAGTACACTAAGGAGTTTAGAAAGAGGGCTTTGTTGGTAGGAGTAAACTTGAATTCACAAGATACACTCTTCAAATATATATGAGGTTTACATTCCAACTTGAAACATTTTATCCTTATGTTTAACCCAAACATAAGGGAAAAGAGAAGGGTAAGGGAAAAGAGAAGGGAGGAAAATGGAAGGGAAAGAAGAATGCAAGTATCAAGAAAGAAGGGGAGAAAAATACATGCAAACATTGTTCCAGAGAGGGGCATGATAAAGCCCATTTTTGGATACCTCATCCAAAATTAAGGCCAAAGAAACCAAATAATAAAGGGAAACAAAAGACGACTGCCACTGCACAAAAATATCTTAGATCTAATTCGCGAGATGAAGCTAAGATAGTTGCCATGGTTAACAAAGGAATGGAGGCCATAGCAAGTTCTAGTTCCTCAAAAAATCACAACAACACTCCAAATGAAGACACATGGATATAATTGTTCCATGTTAGAGTGATTTCTAATCATATAAATATTGATGCATTATTTGATACAGGGTCATAAGAAAAGTTTATTTCAGAAGACTTAGTCAAAAAACTTAACCTTGAAACACTACCACATCATAAACCATACACTTTGGGTTGGATAGTTAAGAATGCCAATTTACATGTTACAAGGAAATGCATATTTAGATTTTTTATTACTGCAAACTTTGTGCATGAAGTCAAGTTAGATGTGGTTCCACTTGACATTTCCAGGATTATCTTGGGAATTCGATATTTGTATGATAGGAAAGTGATTTTTTATAGCCATGAGAACAAATATCATTTGGTCAAGGATGGGGTGGAGTATATTGTGAGAGCTCAACGCAAGAAGCTGAAAATTTCTTAATTTCTTAAGTTAATGCAGGGAAAATGAAGAGGTTAGTAAATGAGAGTAAACATTTTGTGCTTCTCATGATCGAGAAAAAGGATGATGTTGATTATGAATATTTTGATGGATGTGATGACAAATTGAAATATGATTTTTTTGATGTTTTAAGTTAGCATAGTGAGATGTTTCAATAACCTAAGGGGTTACCAACGAAGAGGGGAATTCAACATGAGATTCAGCTGCAGCAGGATGTTCCACTTCCGAACATTGGTATGTATCACATGTCAATTATGGAGAGTTTGGAAATCAAGAAGGAAATCCAAGAATTGTTGAAAATTTTTATCATATGCCCATCTACTTCGCCATGTGGTTTACCGATACTTTTGGTTCCAAAGAAGGATGAGACTTGGCGCATGTGTATCGATTTTCATGCACTGAAAAAAAAATAATGATAAAGAATCACTACCCACTCCCACACATTGATGATTTGCTAGATCAGTTAAAGCATGGAAAGTATTTCACTAAGTTAGAGTTACAAAGTGGTTATCATCAAGTTAGAATAGCTGAAGAGGACATTTCGAAAACTACTTTCAAAACTAGACAAGGATTGTATGAGTGGTTAGTTATGTCATTTGCTTAACAAATGCACCAACTACTTTCATGAGAGTCCTGAATGATTTAATCATACCATTTCTAGATGAATTTGTCATTGTTTACTTAGATAACATACTCATATTCATCAAGTCAAGAGAAGAACATGTCATGCATGTGAACAAGGTAGTTGATGTCTTGAAAAAGGAGCAATTATTTTTAAAGATGTCAAAGTGAAATTTTTGTAAGACTTAATTGGTGTATTTGGGACACATTGTTGGAGGAGGTGAGTTGAAGATCGATCCTTCCAAAGTAGAGGTCATTTTGAATTGGCCCAAGTGTTAGTATGAATCCTTTGTCGAAGTGTACGAAAAAGGACCACTTTAGCTACGCATAACTAATAGCCCTAACAACAAAAGTGGTTGCCAATATCTTCAGATCTGCGGTTAGTTATACAAGAAAAGAGCTGGAAAATACCAGATCTATGCATGGAAATACATTAAGCAGTAAAAACAAGGGTTTGCTCCATATAAAAATAGACAAGACAAGAACAATTTTTGAAATAATTTTTGTATTAATGGGGCACCTGTGAGGAAAAATAGAAGGAGTATCCAATTCCCCTCAGTGGGATGGGTTCCTGGAAGTCCTCAACACTTCAGATCTAAGATTTCTCTCTCTAGTTGATGTAGAAAAACCAATGCAAAGAGTAGAGCTCAATGGGAGCAAATGATGGAGATATGTGACCAAGTGTATAGATCCAGAGTGATCTAATAGGCAACAAAAGGTGAAGAATGGTGGGAAAAACCCTCCTATTTATAACAAAATATTGGGTCATTCTAGATCTTGGTGCATGGGTTAACCAGATCTAGATCCACTTTTTATGGAATATTTTATTATATTTGTTGGAGGGAAAAAGGTATTTGACTTGGGTCAAATCCCTTGATTTGTCAAAAATAAATAAATAAATGATTTATTTATCTTTTTAAGGAAGCAGTTAGAAGATAATCAAATAAATAATGATTTATTTAATTATTTAAGGAAGTGGTTGAAAGATAATTAAATAAATAGTGATTTATTTAATTATTTGTGGGTGATTTGGTCATATTTAACAAGGAATATCATCTAAATAAGGTTTAAATGATTATTCCTAGAAAATAATAAGATAAATAAAGGTTTATCTAATTAATTTCTTTGATTTTGGGTTAAACATGGCTGGGAATAATAATTAAATTATGGTTTAATTAATTATTCCATGAGGAAAATCAAACAAATATGGGTTTGTTTAATATTTCCTTTTGGGGTTTCCTGTTTTAACATAGTGAAAGCAATTTTACTTAGGGTAAAACTGGTCTTACATGGTGTACTTGGGTCCATCTAATGATAATAGGTTAGATGACCAAAAAATGGTGTAACACCAAGCCTAATAAAGTCACAAAGGTAAGAAGCTTCTTATGGGCTGCACAATATTGGAGGAAATTTATTGCTAATTTTTCTTCCATTGCAGCTTTGTTACATACATTGACAAGTGTGAAGAAAGTATTCCATTGGGGAGATGTACAAAAAATATAATTTTATTCTTTGAACCAAAAGATAATTTCAACACCTGTTTTAGCACTTCCTGATCTTAGACAACCATTTGAGATCCAAACATATGCAAGTGATTACGCTATGGGAGTAGTGCTCATGCAACATGGTAAGCCTATCTCATTTCATCATGAAATTGTTAATAGAGTTGTGACTAAATATCCCACCTAAGATAAAGAGTTATATGCATTGGTACAAAGTGTAAATCAATGGAAGCATTACTTGATGGGAAAATAGATCATTATCCATATCGACCATCAGACATTACAATACTTACAATCACAGTCAAAGTTTCAGCAATCAAGACATTTCATATGGATGGGTTTTCTGCATCAATTTCATTTGGTTATCAGGTAAAAAATGAAATCTACAATAAGATAGCTGATATGCTCTCTAGGCCTATTGTAAATTCAGCTATTATACTCAAACACAATTCCATTATGCATGAAAGTTACATTGAACAATATGAAAATGATAGTGGTTTTCAAGATGTGTATGAGAGTTTGAGTCAAGGAAATGAAAATGAAGAGTTATATTATCATGTGAATAACATTTTGTTGAATCACTTGGGCAAGTTATGTATTCCATAGGGAGAAATAAATAGTATCATAAGGGAGGCACACACATCATTGATTGCAGGACATTTCGGTGTAGGCAATACAACAACGAATATTCAAAGGTATTGTTATTGGCCACACATGATTGATGCAGTATGTCATTTCATTAGAGGATGTTATTTATGTGCAACCGATAAGCCTAGCAATAGGAAGCTTGGATTGTACACTCCACTTCTGGTTCCTTCACATCCTTCGGAGAGTATCTCAATGGATTTTGTAGGTGGTATTCCTATGTCAAGGAAAGGTCATGATTATTTATATGTTGTGGTTGATAGGTTCAGTAAAAATTTCATTTTGATGTCATGTAAGAAAACCATTACAACTAAATTTAACTGCTAATATTTTGTTTCAAAATGTTTGGGTCAATTTTGGTCTTCCTACTATTATAAGTGACCGAGATTCTCGATTCATTGGGAATTTTTGGTCAAAATTATGGGACATGATGGACAAAAAGTTGAAGAAGAGTACAACATTTCATCCTAAAAAATATGGTCAAATGGAGGTGGTGAATAGGACCATTATTCATCTTCTTAGAGGTTATTGCAGCAAGCATCCCAATTTGTGGGATGAACAATTTCACTACATTCAACATGCATACAACAGGGAAAAATATTCTTCCACAAAGACATCGCCATTTGAAGCATGTTATGGTTATTTTCCGAGATCGACATTTGCCTTAATATTTGAGAAATATGTCACTATAGATGGTCATAGTGACATAGATCAGGCAAGGAAGTTCATTGAGAAAATTCATTTGATACATCACATCGCACAAGAGAAACATGAAAAGATTCAAAACAGCTACAAGGAAAAGCATGATAAATACTGGGTTGATCAAAAATTCCAAGTTGTTGATGAAGTTGGTTGTACATAAGCAAAGAAATATTGCAAGGGGAAGGTAAAAATCTCAAACCAATCCGTTATGGTCCATTTAAAATTCTGGAAAATATTGATACAAATGAATTCAAGCTAGTTTTCCTACTTATATGCAAATTTATTTTGTCGTTAATGTTGATAATTTGAGATTTTTTGAGCTTCCTTTGATTGATGATCAAGGAGATCATGTTCAATTGCCATCAATAGATGATTTATTGCTAGAATATCTTGATGAAATTTAGCAAGATCTCATCCTTGATAGAAGAATCAGAACTTCAAGAAGAGGAAGTTTTGAATAACTTAGGGTGGGACTCAAGGGTAGAAATCCTTCAAAGTAGAAATGGTTGGAGATTGGAAGAGTTAGGGAGTTGTACCCTCACTTGCTGAACAATTGATAGTATATTTTGGGGTCCAAAATTCTTCTAGTGGGGAGGAATGATCTAAGGCTAAGTATTTAGCTCAAAATTGAAAGTGATCATAGATGCTTCAAACCCGAATTCCTGGATAGAGGTAATCTTCGGGATTCCAATGCAACTTGTTTCATAAAATTCTAAGTTCGTATGAGGGAATTATGGCATGTTGTTCATTTTCCCAAATAGGAAAAAAATGAGTAGAACATGTACGGGGATGATGTGGCAAGTCTAGTCAGCTTCATAGGGTATATTCTCCAGTTTTTAGCTAGTGACATTGTGACAAGTGTCATCTTCAGATTTGCCAAGGTTGCTATGGGAAGTTGAATTTGTCCTCCATTTCTGAAGTTGGAAATTTCATTTTAATGGCTCATTATTTTTATTATATAAAGGATTTATGAGCCAATGGGGAAGGGCAACATGGAATGCCACGTATGCCCCCCCCCCCCCCCCTGCCCCCATGGCATGGCAAGTGGGATGGAAATTTATATTCTAAGGTTGGAATTCGTTGTCATATGGGAGATGTTATATTTGTTTACAAGGCTGAACTATGGGACAATGGCATAATTTTTTTTTTATAACCTATGGTTTAACCATGCAAACTAGAGGACTTCACTACATTTGGAGGCAGCTTTACCATTTACCTATTGGAGGTCATATTTGGTGGAGTGGATAACTATCTTGGCGAAATGAAAAATATGGTTTGAACAAAATGTTATGGCGGGGGTCACGGTCGAACCCCAGACCTATCGCCTACCAACCGCATGCCTTACCACTCCTTCTATATGATGGTTCTTACCCATATACTTATCCACTACTACTTGAAGATTCATGCACCATCATACGAGGGTTCAGAGTGGGCCAACCTCGTGGGCCAGCCCCCTCCCATATAACCAGCAGTCGGAACCAACGTCCAACGCTACACTGGCGGGAATATTTAACATGAACTTTAGCCATAATCCATACGTTAAGCCGCGATTAACATATGTTAATCTATAATTAGCGCTAAAAGAACTTAACTTTTAAAACACACTTAAATTATTGCTAAGTGCACTTATGTTTAATTAAGAGAGGATATTCTAGTGGAGTGCGCTAAATGCAGATTTTTTGCCAAATTTACCATTTTAACTTGTGGAATCCCAGTTTTAGGGGAGAAAAACTACGAAAACTTGTTTCTGCCATAACTCACAGAATTTTCGACCACAATGAGCTCAGGATGAGTCATTTCTAGTAGATTTTTATGTTTGGGATCCACTAGAGCAGGCTTCAAAGGAAATAGCAGAGTGTAAACAATAATTTTTCAAATTTGAAGTTAATACATTGGCCCACACTATGAAGTTGGACCAAGGATATGTAGCCCAGGAGGGGTGAAATCCTTCATCAAAAACTTGTGTATTGAGCTTCATTGTTTGTGCTTGCTTTTTACTTATTTGTTTCTATTCAAATATTAGTTTCTATGCTTTTGACTTCATGAGAAAAACTAATTTTTTCCATGTTTAATTATTATACAATCACATGCTTGTGGAAAAACTATCAATGGATAAGAAAAGCAAAGAATTCTTTTTTTAAATTTGAAACTGATATTAGCACGGAAAAGGATAACAATCATTTTTAGATCAGGATTAGGGAAGGGGTCATGCACATGCATCGTTCAACTTGTGCAGATCTACAAAATTCCTTATGTCTCCCTTGGTCTTCTTTTCTTGAAAAACCATTGGGCTCACCCAATCAGACTGCTCTACAAGCTCAATGATTCCTGAAACAACCATCTTCTTGTATTCCTCTTTCATTTTCTTCTTATACTTGGGATTTGATTTGTATGGTTGTTGCTTGACAGGGCACACACTATGGTTTCAGTGTGATTTTCATAATGCCTAGATCTCCTACAATTCCTTTGAGTTTAGATAACTTTGGGGGAACATGTCCTGATACTCTATCAATGGCGCCACAACCTTCCCCACTATGTCATCATCCCAATAGTCTCCAAATTTGGCCAATTTGGGTTTTTGTTTTGTCCCAATGTTGAATTCCTTTAACTTTAGAGGCTTAGTTACATATACCATTCACAGGGAGGGTCTTCCTACTGTGCGCTCCCCCTCAAACTCAGGGATGTTGATATTTCTTGGGTCTTCCTCACTGTTTTCTATTGACAGGTTCCTGCAATTGACAATATCTTGCATTTGTGCTTCCCATGCTGGTGCAACACATTCTATCCGAGGCTGATATTTATCAAAGAAAAGCGCTTCTATATCCTGTGGGGCTTCATGCAATCCCTCTGATCCCCCGACCAAGCCAAAGGTTGATATAAAACTGTTAGTCATTGTAATCTAACGGTGATTCCCTTGGCACAGCTCTATTTCCAAACACCATGTAGTAGGTATCGGTCCCAACGAATGGAAAAACATATGAACCCATTCATTCCAGGTGTTCTCATTCCAAACCTCCATCCACATGGCCAGGTTTTTGTGCGAGTCACCATGGCCATAGAAGAGATCAGTTGGTGGGGTAGCGGGTGGCTCATAGCACAACTTCATATTTTTACTGCATTCTTCCGAGTCCTTAAAACTTCCCTTATGTGTATCCCACCAATGTGTTGGGGTTGCACACATCGCCAAATCAAGTGCGAAGAACCTTCTTTCTTATGGGACAACCTTTTCCATTTTTTCCAAAAATAATACAATACTATCATAACCATAAAAATAGGGTAATTATCTTACCTCTGAGGAGATGCATCAGAATTTTTTAGTGATCTTGAGGCAGCACAACATATAAACATCATGCAACCGATTATGCCAGTTCTCCATCTCCCCATCCAAATCTGAGAAACATGAGCTATCCTTTTCCAAATTCATAATTCCATCAGTTCCAGGGTTGATCCAATCCGCATCGCATGCAATCAAATTATATATATGTTTGACATGATTTTCTTCGTGCACTATTTTTGTATATCTTCCTCCTTCTACCGAATCTAGAGGCGTTATTACCTGCATACCATAATTTTCAAATATCATGCTCTTGTGCTTCAAATTGATGATGCCTCCCATATTGATGGCCTAATCTAGCCCTAGTACCACAGGTTAGGGATCTATATCATCCACAATTTGTATCACTTCAAAATTTGCACGTATGTTTACTCCAGCAATGCCCACCAAAACCTGAGGGAGTCTTCCAAGTGGAATGATCTTTTGCTAATTGGCCATGCGTAGCTAAATGGTAGACCATTCCATATTTGGTTCTCGCATATTCTATCAGGTCTACATAGGTAGCACATTTGCATCAGACCCTAAGTCCAAGATGACCTGATCCATCTCATACTCTCCAATTTGCATGGTCATACACATATCTCGACTAGTTCTCTTCTTGTTCTTATAGGTCTTGTTCACGACCTTAGTCTCAGTTTGAGGCAATTCCTTGTCTGCGCATCTATCTATCAGGGCCTGGATATTGTCTACTTCTTTTTGATTGCACAATAACTTAATATAGGCTTATCAGAAAGGTTTGACTTCATCATCAATCTTTTCTTCTAATATAGACCTGGATGTGGATACACCTGCATCACCAAAATCCTTTCTGGCTTCAATAAAAGTCTCATTTCCTTTCTATATGTTGTGTCCTTCCTTATTTTCAGAGGCCTTCTGAATCAATAGATATGCATCAGCCTTATTTTCCTCATCTCCTTTGGTGCTAGCACCAATGCGTGTCATTATATTTACACATGGATCATTGTTGCGCGGCTCAGCTTTAACCATTTGTATGTTTTACGTAGGTGTTTGCTGTTGTTTTTCGTGCATTATATCAATTAAAACATGATAGTATTCAATAACATGACCAAATTTCTATAGTACCTTCAAGACTGTCGTGTAGGGTTTGGGCATTCATGTGAAAAATGTCCAGCATCTCCACAGTTATAGCAAATTAATGGTCCTCTTCCACGACCTACGCCTCTGCCTCTCCCTCCTGGCCTTCCTCTTGTTGGGGATCCTCCACACCTAGAGGGGGATGATGGTGAGGATGGGTTAGCTTGTACCTTATAGAGGTTGGCACTGTCCATTATTAGCTCGAATGTGTGGTAATGTTGCTCATCGTGACCAAATGAAGAGAAAAACCTACACCTTTGCTACTTCATCTGTGGCACATAACTTCCTAATCGAGGGAATTGGTCTGTATTAAGTTGTCCAGCTACTCTACAATCAACACACCCTAGTGTGAGAGTACCACTCGGCCCTGCAGCATCCCTGGGGCGCAATGGATTTTTCCCTCCCGCTTGCATGTAATCTGAGAACAAAGTGCACTGATCTTTGGTGTGCCCGGAACCCTTACAACATATACACCAGAAATATGTGCCAACTTCATTTCCTCTATCTCTGTGCAGGTTCTAAATGTGCAAGTGTATTGCCTCCAGCATATTTTGGATTTGGAGAGCTCCAAATTGATCATCCACTCTGGGCACAAATTCCTGTTTCATAGAAAATTCAAGGGATTTGGCCTTAGAATCAACCTTCAGCTAATTCATAGGCCCACAAAGATGCGGTAAGAGCATGGAAAATAACCATTCCTTATGCTAATTATCGTCATAGATAAATCCTCCCTTGCTTATAGTGTGCTTCAGACATTGATCCACCTCTAAAATAGATTCATTTGGTTCTTGATTGATTGCCTTCAACTCGGTTACACATTGTAAGTAGGACTTTGGATTTTTGAATTGTTGTTTCAAAGCATCCTTAATCTGAGCAACAATGGGATCAACGTGATGAGTCAGATATCCCATAAACAAATCTAACACATGGCCTTCAAATGCCATAGCTAGTTGCACTATCTTGACAACATCAGTGTTAACATTTTACGCAATCCAATGATTGCATTGGAAAAAAACCAAAACCTATCCATGTCCTCATCTCCCAAACCCTTGAAGATGGGTAGCTTCATACGAAAACCCATATTTTATTTTGGTGGCGGTGTTGGTGGGGTAGGAGATGTCTTACCCCTGCGCAAGTTCTACTATGTAGCAGCAGGAGGCCTACCTCTGACATGGGTAGCCTCACCGCTTGCTATATCATTGTTAGGAAAGTTTCATAGAGGGCTATATACAGATCTATCTCCTCTCTAATTTACCTGATAATAATTTCCACTATGCGTAGTTCTTTCTAACTTATCTGGAGTCATTCAATCAGTGTGAATGAACAAAACACCTTTTTCACACAATAACATATTAATCTGGAAAGGAAGAGAGTGTATGAATTTACCTCTCATTCCATTGAGTAACCTCCTTTTATCTTTAGAATATGAGACAAACTGATCTACTGCAAATTATGTTACAAACCCACCCAAGATGTTATGAAGGCTACTAATCTATAGTGTGGGTGATGGATTTATCAGTTTGCTAATTGTTGGATCAACTCACGTGTCCACTAAGTGACCTTATCATCCTTCCAATAGGTTTGCAACTCAACTAATATTGACAAACACTCCTGTAATTCTTGTGCAAAGGTCATAAAGAAGATCTCATGAACCTCTGTGAAAATATACTTTTGTTTCCAATCTTTAGTAGACAATTTCTTACTTCTATTTTCCGTAAGGGAAAATTCTTGAATTTTCTTCTGAAACCAGTCTTTAAATTCTTTCTTAGACGGCCGCCACATCACCCAATCTCTCTCAAAATGATCTTGGTCCCGGCAACAGAACCATTTGTTGGCTTGAGGGGTCCTGACCCAGGTTCAAAGTTAAGTTTAAACAACAAAACCCTCTTACTACTGGCCCTTTTGGCAGTGACCTACTTGCACAAGTCAAGGTATCACTTGAAGCAGTATGGGGGGGTGGTGGAACCCATTTTACACACCCTGAGAGAGAAATAAATGATGTGGGTGCATTTAGATATATAGCAATGGTGGTCTAACCTAAGCAGAAACCCTAACTAGACATATCTAGATCAACATACACAAGTTGTCCTGCGCGCGCATAGATAAAGGTTTCACAATCCCTTTAACAAACTTAGTTAGGATATATTTCATTCTGATAGTAAAATATATATGCATTAACATTCTGGTAAGACATATAAGTAGTTACACAACCGATCAAAAAACAGATAATGAAGTAAACAAAAATGATACACGGAAATACAAAAATGATACATGGAAATAGATCATAAAGTGTAATATTGATGCATTTAATACTTAGAATTATCCCAAAATAGTCCTTTATTCATTCACATTTCATAACATCCTTACAACACTTCAGTTATGACTGCGCACACAGTCAGCGGGGTCCGCACACAACAGGACTAAGGTCTCTATGCACACAGCCATCATGAGCCTTCTAAACCCAGACAAGTTCACTTTATAGCTCAAAACATCATACCAAAACTTACTTCAACTTAAAACTTATCTATTCAACTCGATCTAGTCTCTTATTTATATATTTAGCCTACGCTCATCTAAGGTCTGAAAACTTTGGTATTCGACCCCTAGTTCTACCCTTTTCCCCATTACAACTCATGAGGGTCTTTGACTCACCCCAAAGCCCCTTGACCTGTGCCTTGCTTATCGTGTATGACTTAACTTGCAAAAAAATACTATATTTTTATCCAAAATTGTGGTCCTAAGGGACCCTGCTCCAACAAGGGGAAAAGGGTGTCAAGTTGCAGATGTTAAGTGATTGCAAGGATGATTTTGCAAAAATACATGGTCAAAAAGTGGCTTATACATGAGTCCAAGTGAAGCCATCTTAAGGCCAAAAGTTACAAATATTCAATATGCAATGCAACAGAACAACTTAAAAATAGGGAGCCTCTATGGTATAAAGCCAGAGAGATAGAGAAGAAGAAGAAGAATGAAGCTTCATCGCAAAGGTCATGGTGGGACTAAAGAGGACTCCTAAGCCTACACAATTTTTGTAGCATGGGAAACATATGCTAGTGAGGATATAACTAGGAAGGCCATGTAAAGAATGGCTCCACCATCATATCATGATTTTAGAAATCAGCAAGTGAAAATGGTTTCAATAATCATAACATGATGGCGTTGACCTATGGCTATATATTACAGTATGGAGGCTAGAATGCAGAATTAGCATAAAATGGGTTTCTCTAGCCCATATGCCAGTTCTGAAAATAATACCTACCATGACAGGTCAGGGGTCCTGTAGTCAAAGCGGTAAAAGATGTCTCAAAATCTACAATTTGTCTTGAAAACAACCTATCCTAGCACTTGAGCGCCAAAAAGGGTCATAAAGTTTAACAAATTCAAAAATAAGACACAATTTATAAAAGTGGGTTTCGAACAAATTTGAAATTTTGTTATAAATATACCTTCTTGTATTACATTTGTCATTTATGCATTGGGAAGTTGGAGAAAAAAGCTCTGGAGCAAAAAACCAACAACTTCAATCCACCCAATTTCTTAGTCGGATCACTGCAAATCTTCCAAGTAATCCTGTCAATCTCATCCCTAGTGCATTTCCTAATCATTTCAAGTTATTTTCAAATGATTTGACTGTAGGAATCTTGATTTTAGATTTAACCTCTACGTATACGTGGGTTGACGATATTGAAGTCGCATGTATATGCGAGTGTGTATGAAAGAAAGGCACGTATGTACAACACAATTTTTTGAATCAAATATGTAATGGATGAAAAAATTGAATGATGTAGGATGACTATCAATTGTAGAGAGAGGGAACATAGTGCCATTGATAATGAAGTGATGGAATATTTGTTGGCATTAAATGTCCTTAGAGGATAGAGTTTGTTTAAATTCTTCAAAATTCCAAACATGAAGACAAGATTGCTTGAAATTCTTGTGAATTACTAGGATCCAAAATATGATTCCTTTATGATTAATCATATGCCTCTATGGATTGAGGTAAAGGACATTTAATTCATCATTGGACTTTCCCAGAGAGGAGATCCAGTAAACCTGCAGGAGAAGGCCCCAGGAGGACTCAATGTAGATGACTACATTCAACTCTATTTTTTAGCATATACTCAGAAGGTTGGGACTCAGATACCAATCAAAGATGTAGAGGGATTACACATGAAAATCCTCCTTTTAACCATTGTTCGAGTTGCTGGATCAACATCATTTTATCAAGCCTCACGAGCTACAATGATTTTGGAAACATATTGCCTAACTACACTATATGATTGGTGCACAACTTTACTGACCAACTTGAAAAATAATTTGACTTCAATTCGGATGAATAATTCTAATAATTTTGGATATGGCACTACCCTTTTCACTTTCATTTTTGAGATATTACCTGGGCTTCGACCCAATCTGATTTCAATGATTAGTAACCCAAGAGATCCACACATAGCAAGGTGGGTTTACTTGATGAATATACTAGTAGATGGTCATGAGGTCCCTATGACTACCTTTGATGATGAGTTATTCCTTTGGTGGGGAGAACAAGTCATCACCATTGAGGATTACCCTTGTGTAGGTATGGACTTCAGAGCATACCCAGATCTACCACTTCCACCCGGTGCTGCATGGGGAGCAATTGGTAATATTGATTATATGATTTTTGATATTATTTGATTATTATTTTCTTTAAATATGAAATTAAATTCATTTTGATAGGAGAAAATACTTACAAAATTATTGATCATGACACAGATGTAGGACCAGTAAGACCTGAGGGTTTTTCGAGGCACAGACACTGCGAAAGAGATGCATAAATTGTCACAGGTGATCCTGGGAGATTCCTTCATTCCATACAAAGGAACCTGGAGGGTTTAACCCACCAAGTGCCTATGGCTATAGTGGAGAATCTGACATAGGAGATACATAGATGTAATATTCCTAATTAGCTTTTAGCTAGTTAGAATATTAAATTTTGTTTTTTTCAATAAGGTAGATGAATAAGAGGGTAGAGGGACCCATAAATATATTTAATAGGAATAAAACCACTTCTAATGTCAATGTGGATTAATACATCTAGATAGGATCAAGTTGAATAAACCACTCCTTGGTGTGAATGGGGGTCAATGCATGTGGATGGGGTCAAGTTGACCAAATCAACAGCGCAGTCATGGAGGTAGTGGAGACAGTGGAGGACAACGCAGTAATAATGGGAGGAAGTCTCCATGAGAGTAGCATCATTATTTAGTGGGGCCAAGGGGGAGAAGGCTCACAAAGCACATAACAAAGGGGATGGCAACCATAGAGAGCATTCTCAATATTGTTTATGTATTTTGTTTTATGACTTTCTATAGGCTTCATTTGTTTAGTGGAGTATGTTGTGTTGTTTAGCACAAGGGTTTTTCCAAGCGGAAATCCCACCCTCATCCTTAGGTGACTTAGAGTTCCCACTCATGATAGTTTCTTTGAGCTCCATTTCATTATCTAGCATCATGTCATTATTTAGCCCATATCAACAGTGTATTCTCCTTCAGGAATTACGTAATCTAGGAGAGAAGATTTAGTGGAGGGGTATTAACCTTAGTTTTTGAGCTTATCATCCAGTGAGGGGAGCAACCCTTCATCCGGAAGTCAATGCGAAAGAGTAACAAATATTTTCTCATTATATGAGCCACCTCCCAGGCGTCTCCCAGGTGCAGTGTGTAATTCATCCCTAGGGCTGCACTTTTCATCATTGTCATTTACAGAAACCCTTTCTGGGTTATCTTGGAATTGTGCTAAAAATCCCATATGTCTAATCTCAGAATTTTCTGAGACCCCAAACAGTAGATCTAGGCATTCCTAGTTCCCAGTAGCATTTATTCCAGCAGGATTTCATAGTCATAGCCTCCCAGAAGTTTATGTAGCAGCAATTTCTTAGGTCCTGATGTTTAAGGTCATTTCAAGCTTTTTTTTCCTAGCTTGAGTACCTCTTCCTCAAGCTCTTGTAATTCATTTCTTCTATTTATTATACTAAAATGGCTCAGTAATCTACTAATGTATTTGATGTGTTGATGTTTATTTCATTTTCCAGTTTTATCTTCAATATTCTTGTTTTTCCTATGTAGGAATGTTACAGTGGTATCAGAGCATAATCTTTGCTCAGCCTATGGGGCACTACATCTATGACATCTGAAGAAGAATAACCTCTTATAGACTAGGAGAAGTGGTATATTAATAGAGGTCGAAATTTTGATTATACAAACAACGAATAATACAAAGGAAAGTCTCCAATATTAGGATAAAAGGATGAAAAAGAGTTTCCAAAGCTTCTTCTCCAAACTATGCAAGATATTGCCAAAGAAATCAACGAGATGAGGGTGGAAAGACAGAAGGAAACCCCAAGAGGGTTTCAACATGGAGAAAGTTCTGACACTTCACATAATTGGTGTGAGCAACTGACATTGCAGCAAGTTTCACAATGCTCCATCGTGCCTACATTCCTAGCAATGGGAAATGGAGCTGGAGGACCCAAAGAGGAGGAGGTTCTTGGTGATTACTTTCTAGAATATGAACTTCAATATCAAAGGTTCAACGAGAATCTCAACTTCCAAGAGTTCGGTCAGATCAAGGATAATAGGAGACCCCATAATAATAATAGAAGTGGATGGTACATGTAGAATAATGATCTAGAACGTACTATGGGTAGATTCTTTCTGCCTACTTTTGATGGTTCATCCAAGTCCACAACCAAGGCTTGGGTGGAAAAATAAGACATCTATTTCCAACTGAACCAAGTATCAGAGATTGAAGCTATTAATATAGAAATGCTACACCTTGAAGGTGAAGCACATGAATGGTGGTTTCATGGTCGATCTACATTGGGGCATGCAGGTGTGACTGCATATGCAGAATTCACCTAGAGGTTGGTAGAAATATTTGACTAAATAGATCTAGAGGCACACTTTGTTAAGCTATCTAAGCTCAAGAAGTCGAGAAATCTGGAGACCTATATCTTTGAATTCCTGAAATTTTTTGTCATGGTGATAGATTTTTCTACAGTTAGGAGAGTATACATGTCATTGATGGACTAGCAGATCCTTTGCATGGGTTGGTGAAGTCCACTAAACCAACTACGCTCCAAGATTCCATTGAGAGGGCTAGGGACTTAAAACATGCTTTTCCAAGGACAAGAGCTCCATTCCAACAAAAACCCACTTTTCTGTCAAAGGGGAAAGATGTGAAGGTCCCTTCCCAAAAGGAGAACCATGGAAAAGGATGTCTTAGTGATGATGTCTGAAGAGATTGGAGGAGGAGGAAGCTTTGCTTCACTTGATTAGAAACATGGGCACTATGGAATTAGTGTGCTGTAGGAAAGGTACACTATATTGAAGTGTTCTCTGATAGTGAAGAGGAAGAAGAAGAGGATCCAAAAGGATACACTAGCATTGTGGCAGCATGAGAGGACCCACCACCGCCAAGGGGTGGAAATGGAGCATTTTCTCCAATTGGAGGAGCCCTTTCATCTTTGCATGGAGTACCCAAGTATCTGAACTTGAGAGTCTGAGGCACAATTCAGGGGAAGCAGGTGTTAGTATTGATATAAAGTGGGGATACCCATAATTTTATTGATGCCCAGCTAGTGTAGAAGGGAGACATACCCATAGATGATTTTGAAGGATTCTCAGTTTTCGTTCCAGGAGCTAGAACCATGCAGCATGTGAAGTATGTTCTGGCATTGAATGTAGCTTTGGGGACAAACACATTGACAGATCACTTCTTTATGGTCGATATTCCTAACACTAATGTGATATTGGGTGTACATTGGTTGATCACACTGGGGAAATTCACCATGGATTGGGAGACCTTGAATATGGAATGAAGAAATAAAAAGAGAGGTAAGCACCAAATGATCAGGGGCATTCACACCTATCCACCTCAGAAAGTCTTCGCACATAAGATGGAGACTAATTTCCGCATAGGAGGCATAGCATGGGCAGTAGAACTAGGTAATTTGGAGGTAGGAGGCAAGGAAAAATCACTCTACTTAGATATGCAGTCTAGTCTAGGCCATTATTTTACAATATTTGGAGGCATTCCACTAAGGAGGCCACCAAATTGGAAGTTTGTTAAAGGGTTCTCCCAACTAGCAGCACCACTCACAAATCTGACGAAGAGGGGAGCCTTTGGTTGGAAAAACACTGTGCAGAGGGCCTTTGATACACTCAAGGAGGTAATGAGAAATTGTCCGGTGTTGGTTTTTTTAGATTTCACCCAACCCTTTGTGCTGGAATGTGATGATTCAGGGTAGGGTGTTGGCATAATCTTGATGCAGGGAGACCATCGCATAGCCTTTGAGAATCAGAAAATGCTGCCACATGAGAAGCTGTATTTCATATATGAGGAGGAGTCGCTGGCCATCATGCACGCATTGGTAAAATTTAGGCAGTGTTGGGTAGGCAACAGTTTCCATGTGAAGATTGACCACTATAGTCTTCGGTATTTCCTTGAGTAGAAGCAGTTGCAAGAGAGGCAAAAAAATTGGGTTAGCAGAATCCCAGCATGTGAATCTAACATTGAATATGTCAAGGGAAATGTGGTAGCGGATGCCTTATCATAGAGACCAGCAGAGTTGTCATTAATGAGTGTGGATTCAAATTGGGAGGCCCAGTTGTTGGTGGTGTATTCCAAAGACTACTTCACATGTGAGATACTGGATGGACATGTGACAAGTGAGAGGTATAAAGTGGTGGATGAGATCATCTACTATAGGGACCAAATCTTCTTGACTAGAGATTCTAAGCTCAAGGACAAAATTCTCCATGAAACACATGATTCACCCCTCTCAAGCCACCAAGGTTTAACAAAGAAATATCGGGCCATTAGAGAGAGATTATCATGGAAGGGAATCAAGGAGGATGTGCTACAGCACATCAAGGAGTGCATATTTTTCCAGCAAAATAAAGGGGAGAACAACCATCCTACAGGGCTGTTACAATGACTTCTTATTCCGGAGGAGAAATGGGAGAGAATTTCTATGGATTTCATTACCAGTTTGCCAGCAGTACAAAGCAAGGATTTTATTTTTGTGGTCTTTGATCGATTAACAAATTATTTACATTTCTTTTCCATTTCTTCGCGACATGTTGCTTCACAAGTGGTCAAGCTCTTCTTTAGATATGTTTTCAGACTTCCTAGTCTTCCTAAGGACCATTGTTGGTGATAGAGATATCTGCTCCATGGGTAGCTTTTGGCAAGAGATTTTCCATTTGGTGGGTACCGAGTTGACACCGAGTACTAGTTATCACCCCCAGACATTTGGGAAAATAGAGATAGTAAAAAAGTGGCCTGAAGGCTACTTGAGAAACTATGTTTTGGGGCAGCAAAGAGTATGTCTGTGCTAGATCCACTTGGGAAAACATTGCTACAATACGACATTTCATATGTTGATTGGTATGTATCCATTTTGGGATCTATATGGTAAATAGGCTTTATCATTTTTTGATGTGATGTGTGGAAAAAGAATGGCTCCTATAGCCAAGTATTGGATCCAAGAGAGTCAGGATATACTCCATGCTCTTAAGGACAACATTGATACAACCCAAAATCAATCGAATTTATATGCAGATCATGGTTAGGTGGAGAGATAGTTTGAGGTGGATGATTCAGTATATCTCCCTCTTCAGCCTTAAAAGCAATCTATGCTGGAGGAGAAGGGAGCTAAGAAGCTTAAGCCCCATTTCTATGGGAAATATAGAGTGATCCATCGTGTTGAGGAAGTATCATATGAGTTGGAGCTCCCCATTGGGAGTAAGATCCACAACATTTTTCATGTCTCATGCCCCAGGAAGGCCATTGGATATCATGTAGTTTTCGTTATATATCTCCCACCTATTGATGATGAGGGCCATCTGGTTTTATAACTAGAAGTTATCTTGGATACCCGGGAGAGGGAGCTATGGAACATGGTGATTAAAGAATATCTAGTTCGATAAACGAATCAACTGGATGAGGATGCTACCTGGGAAGGACAAAATATTGTGAAGCATCCATCCTTGTAATTTCTTGAGTAAAAGTAGCATTTGGGAGGGGAGGGCTGTAATATTCCTAATTAGATTTTAGACAGTTAGAATATTAAATTTTGTTTTTGTCAATAAGATAGATGAACAAAAGGGTAGAGGGACCCATAAATCTTTTTATTGGGAATAAAAACACTTCTAATGTGAATGTGGATTAGTGCCTCTAGATAGGATCAAGTTGAATAAATTTGATCCTTGGTGTGAATGGGGATTAATGCATGTGGATGGGGTCAAGTTGACCAAATCCACAGTGCAGTCATGGAGGTAGTGGAGATAGTGGAGGACAACACAGTCATAATGGGAGGAAGTATTCGTAAGAGTAGCATCATTATTGAGTGGGGCCAAGGGGGAGAAGGCTCAAAAATCATATAAGGAAGGGGATGGATGCCATAGAGAGCATTCTGAATATTTTTTATGTACTTTATTTTATGACTTTCTGCATGCTTCAACTGTTTAGCGAATTCTTTTGTGTTGTTTAGAAAAAGGGTATTTTCGAGTGGAAATCCCACTCTCATCCTCGAGGGACTTCGAGTGCCCATGAAGGTGAGTTAGTTTGAGCTCCATTTCATCATCTGGCATCAGGCCATTATTTAGCCCATATCAGCAGTGAAGTCTCCTTTAGGAATTGTGCAATCCAGTAGGGAAGATTCAGTGGAGGGGTCTTAACCCCAGTTTTTGAACTTATCATCTGGTGAGGGGAGTAAACCTTCATCCATAAAGTTAGAGGGGAGGATTAGCAACTATTCTCTCAAAATATCAGCCACCTCCCAGTAGTCTCTCAGTTGTAGCGCGTAATTCAGCCATGGGGTTGCATTTTTCATCATTGTCATTTCCAGAAACCCTTTCTGGGTTATCTTGGAATTTTGTTAGAAAGCCCATATCTCTGATCCCAAAATTTCCTGAGCACCCAATCAGCAGATCTACGCATTCCTAGTTTCCAACAATAATTATTTCCAACAGGATTGCACAGTCATAGCCTCCCAGTAGTTTATGCAGTAACAATTTCTTATGTTCTGATGTTTAGGGCCGTTTCAGAATTTTTTTGCCAAGCTTGAGTGTCTCTTCCTCAAGTTATTGTACTTCATTTCTGCTATTTATTATAATAAAATGGCTCAGTGATCTACTCATGTATTTGATGTGTTCATATTTATTGCATTTTCCAGTTTTATGTTCAATATTCCTATTTTTTCTATTTTGGAATATCACAAGAGATGTGTCGTTGGTGTACCATGGGACTGGGTGTGACTCTTCTGAAATGTGCAATTTCCATAGTATTCTTCAAGGATTCTCATCCAGGGAAGGGCCCTTAGACATATAATTTATGATGACTTGATTTTTTTGTGATAGGCATGATCGAGCATAAGCCATAATCTTGTAGGACATTTTGTCCCAATTTTGTGTAAAATTTTGAACATATGACTCTTATCTATATACATGTAGTTTCATGATGTGACTCTCTCATATATATAAATGATAATTGATGAATTTTGATGGTTTTAATGTTATGAACGAATTATATGCCAATCTAATGCTTGATTAGATATTGAATCATCAAATGTGTTATATGGTCATGGGATATGGATGTATGTAATGAAATTAAATGATCTCTATAATAAATGCACTCTCAGAAATTGGTGATATAAATGAGGATATCTAACACGATAGATGTTATTCAATTGAGACACCACCAATTATGAATCCAAGTATACTAATAATGAACCAACAGCAAGAGATATTGCTCCAAACGGTAGATTAACCACATCAGTATATTCTGCAACATTATTCGAAGTAGGACCAATACATATGCCCCTTGAGACCAACAATTAACCAGATGGATAGTAGATTACCCAAGCCCTGGAAGCCAAATTCCAGGTATGTCGACTAGCACCATCGACAAAGCATAAATAGATCATAACATCCATAGATATTTGCCAAGGCAGATCAAAAATATCAACGTCACAATGAAACCGATAGACATATATGCACAAAAAGATACAATATGTACAAATCCAATAAAATGTTAGGCACCAGCCTAGGCATAATACTTCTTAAGATAGAGCCCATTTCTCGACTTCGCCAGCTCATTTCCATTAAAATCAACCAATTCATAGGCTCATTTTTTCAAGAATCTTTTAACAACGCAAGGACCATACCACATGGATTTAAACTTACCTGCCCCCAAGGCATCCTTGTCTTGATCAGAGACCAGGACAAGGTCGCCTTCAGAGAAAAGCCTAGGTCACACAGCCTTATCATACTAAACCTTCACTCTTTTCTTATGAGCTTCGTTAATCATGGTTTAATCTCACTGCTACTCATCATGATGTTCCAAATAAACGAGGAATTCTTCAACATTGGTAGTGTGTGGAAGAAGTTCAACAACTAGCTTAAGAGAAGGAAATTCACATTCCACGAGGAATATTGATTCCAATTTGTAAACTAGTTGAAAAGGTGTGAAACCAGTTGCAGTCTTAACTGACATATGGTATGCCCAAAGCACATGATACAACATAACATGCCAATTAGATTGAGCTTTATTGATCA
Organism: Pinus albicaulis; assembly: GCA_034641835.2. NCBI lineage: Eukaryota > Viridiplantae > Streptophyta > Pinopsida > Pinales > Pinaceae > Pinus > Pinus albicaulis. Next base: position 290,225,732 of record CM076569.1, read on the forward strand.
TCCTTTGCAGGATAAACTTCAAGTATTTATTTGTGGCTTCCACTTGCCCATTTTCCTGAGGATAATAAGGAGATGAATTCTCCTACCAGAAACCTAACTTCAGAGCCAATTTAGCCATCATGGAGTTATGAAAGTGACTTCCATGGTCATTGACAATCTATTTATGAATAAAAAAATGAGAAATTACTTGGTTGAGAAGAAACAGGGTTGTTGTTTCACCATCGTTCGAAAAAGTAGGCATAGCCTCAACCCACTTGGTGAACTAGCCCACTACTACAATGATATACTTATGATGCTTTTTCGAACGAAGTTTACGATTTGTAAAATCTATTCCCTAATTTTTTAACAAACCGACGGTAATAATAGGAAAGAGCAGAGCTATATGAGCATGAATTTTCCGAGTATAGACCTGATGTGGATGCAAATTGTTGACCACTTCAACACAATCTTTGAAAATCAAAGGTAAAAAATATCCAGCACAAAGAATTTTTTGGGCTGTAGCAAGCCTGGATAAATGACTACCAGGAGCTCCACTATGGCAATCATTCACCACTAGATCAGCTTCTTCTAGGGTTAAGCAATGTCTAAGGATTCAATCAACCTCGTGACGATATAAAGTGTCACCTATTTTACTCGTTTAAGAATTAGGACTATAAATTTGCTTGCTTCTTGTTGTTGTATGTTTCTGTTGGGGTTCTCAAACCAAAACCTAGGGTAATTCATCCCGTAAAAATATAAACCCAACTAATTACCTATGATTCCAACTCCAAAGTTGCAGGCTTCAATTGTGAAATAGTTGTTTGCTTCCTCTTCAAAAACCTCCAATTTCTCTCCAATAATATTCTATCCATGGCAGAAGCTATAAATATATAGAAAATTTTGCAAGCCCTAAATATCTCTAGCTATATCACAAATTGGTATCAAATCTCTCAAAATATACCAAAACCCTCCTACCAACGACAAAAAATTAGCACCAAAGAGCCAACTTCATGGACATAACAACCATTTTCCATGGAGAGTTTAGAATAGAGTAAACTAGAGTGGACCTATTCATCATACTAAGAATAACCAGTGTTCATTCAAATAGGGTTCTTAGCAATTTTTCGCGGGGTAATAATAATTAGTTTTCATGAGAAAAAGGTTCATAGCAAGTTTTCGCAAAGAAAAAATCTTTTATTTTCATGGAAAAAATAGATTTTGTCGGGCTTTCATAACCAATTTTCACAAAAGATGGGATTTCGTAGCCAATTTTATATTTTTATGAAATGAAGCTATTTCATTGACTTACCTTATCTATCCACTATTAAAAACAATTAAATAATTAACTCAGGTTCATACACTATTAAAAAATTAACTAAGGTTCATACATCATTAACAAATTAACTAAGGCTCATACCTACTTTCTAGATAGGTATATAAATATATATTTTAGACTTATCTATTTAGTATTTACAAAATTTAAATATGAAGATTTAACCTTAGATTTAAAGCAACTCACATTTTTAACATAAATCAATGAAGTTTAAAAATTAAAATTTATGGCCAAAGAAATATATATATCAATATTAATTTTACTATTTAAATATTACCGTTACTAAACTTATAATGAAGGCTTTAGTGCAAACAAAAATTTAAACTTTACGAAAATACATATAAATGTCAACATTTGATTTGGCTATCCATACATGTCATTGGTGAAAACCATAAATTCAATATGAAAACAATTAATTTCCCATGGGTAACTCCATGATAAAATTAATATGTTAATTTTTAACACAATTGTATTAACTAGATGATTACTGTTAACTATGCATACATATATATATACGTATATATATATATATATATATATATATATATATATATATATATATATATGTATATATATATATATGGGTTATTTTCTTAAAAGTCTATTATTTTAGATAGACGTTAAGAAGATGGCAACATAAACAACTCTCTTTGTTGTCCCTCCTTCCAAGGAGAATATAAAACTATAATATATTGTAAAATTATACTCTATATTATATAAAATTATTATAATTTTAACATTATAGATGGATTCATGGACCCCTTTAAGGGGGTCGTTGAATCCATCTACCTAAATTTTAACATTGCAGATGACGGTCTCTAAATTTTAACATTGCAAATGGACTTAAAGAACCATTTGTCTCTAAATTTAACACTGCAGATGGATTCAAAGCATGGGGTCTCTAAATCCATATACAATGTTAAAATTTAGAGAAAAAAGGGCGTTTATAATTTTAACATTTCATATGGATTCAGAGACCCCTTTGTCTCTAAATTTTTATACTGCAGATGGATTCATAGACCCCTGTAGTGAAATGTAACACTTCAGTATCAAAATTGCAATTTTCCATTTATGGAGTGACATATTTAAAAATGAATAACTCATATAATTTTTTTACTTGTTATTTGGTCATATTTTTATTCTTGGACTATAATAGTCATTTAAATTAATGATTATTAATTTTGTCACTTATTATCTAGTCATATATTTTTATCCTAGACTAAATTAGTCATTTAAGTTAGTCGCTTTTAGTTTAGTCACTTATTATCTAGTCGTATATTTTATCCCTATACTAAATTATTTTTTTAAGTTAGTCATTTTTAGTTTGGTCTCTTAAAATTTCTCAAATTTAGTAGTAATTCACTTGAAATAATTGCGGTGAATAAATTTTTTAGTCACTTAGTCACTAATTTCATAATTTTCTACTAGTGCATGTTCATAATGTGTTCGACGAAATGTGTTTCATCGATAGGCTTTGTCAGGTCAGATCCTTGGTTAATTTTCATATTATAGGCCTTGTCATCTTTTTATTTATCTTCTCTAAGAGTCTCATAAAGGTTCTGGAAAAACCCTAAGTCCTGGCTCTAAAAAACTGGCTTAGAATCGACGGTCACTACCATAGACCTACCTAGAAAATAGTGTAGTCACACCCTTGTAGTGTTTATGCATGTGACTAGAGGTCTATAGTCACATGGATGTAGGCTTTTGCATGTGACTAGGAGTCCAGATTAGTAAAAAGGAAAGTTAAATCAAAATTTGGACACCTGGAAGGGTGGTTTAGCCCTTGGGGGTCCTATAGAACCTAAGGAAGATTAGTAAGGTTTTTTTGTTATATATAAGACTTTTGTGATCCATAATGTAGATAAATGCACTTTCGGATTAATCACATCATTAGTATTAGGTCAACTTTTTTTATATAATAAAAAAGAAAGCAAGACGTTTCGAACCACCTAATGTGGTTCATCCACAGGACAAGGTGGAGAGACTAATCGGTCTCAAGGAATAAATAGTGGAGATGCATCATTGCCCAAAAATAGCCGATGACAACTAGTTGTTAAGAACTAGCTGTTAGGACTAGCTGTTAAGAACTAGTAGTTAGAAATTTAGTTAGTTAGTTAAAAATAGATTAATTAATTGAATAAAATTTAATAAAATGGGTTTATAATTATTATTTAATTAAAATAAATACAATAGGTAATAGGGAGGGGAATTTTTTTTAATTTAATACATAAAATAAAATAAAATAAATTAATTATGTAGAGAATATATAACTAAATAAAAATAAAATAATATAATAAATAAACAAAGAGACCTAATCCTAATGATGTGATTAATCCAAAAGTACATTTATCTACAAGGTTATTTTCTGTTGATTTCAGTTCCTTAAGGTTATATATGAGGTTGAATCATATCATCGTAACTCTTCATCACATGTTTACCGTAGTGGAACAATTAGCTTGGGTAAATGTGGGAGGAGTGTGTTACATCAACTAACATGTTTGTGCTACCCTTATTTTGCTTGAAAACTAAGAGATATTGTGGTAAAAAACCCATCCAAAAGTAATTCTTGGTCTAATATATCTTGTTATATGCATTCACGTATGGTAACAACTGGTGATTTTCATAGGTAAATGTGACATTTCCCATCAGATAATGTTTCTAGTTCTTGACAACTTGTACCATGGAATATAGCTCCTTATTATAGGTAGGATAGCCAAGAATTTCCTCATGAAACACTTCAGAATGGTAGCACACTAACCTTCCTCCTTACATCACGACCAATCTCATAACATATCCACTAGAATCCATCTCCACTTCAAAGAGTTGGTGCAAGCTTGATAATGCAAGAATTGATTTATGAATGATTTTTTTCTTGAACTCCCCAAATTCCTTATATCTATCCTTTCCCCACTACAAACCCTTTCCACTCGTTGTTATGGCATGGAATGGTATGGATATTATTGAGCATATGAATTTCCTTAGGCAATGTGCTACCCCACCAAAACCCTTTTCCTTAGTAACATTGGTAGGCACCAACCATTTAATAATGGGCTTCATTTTAATAGGCTCTATCTTAAGCTCCCCTACACTAATCACGTAACCTAAATACACCAAACACTACTATGCAGACTTAGGCTTCTTCATATTTTATAACAACTAGTGCTTCCTCAATGCCTCTAGCACTTATATCAAATGTGATATGTACTCCTCCCAAATATCATTGTGTTAGTGAATTTATGTGTATAAATCCTGTTAAATTTTATTATCGATCCAAGGTATGTAAGCTTGTGAGATACAAATGCTCTATCTACAATATTAGGTTCTAATATAATAGAAAACAAATCCAAACTATAAAATAAACTCATAATCAAAGGCAAACCAACAAATTATCTAAGAATAAAAGCACATATTTCACTTGAATTTTAATTTACATGAATTGGATTTCTATAACTTATTGCAATATTTAACCCTTAATAGTTAGAGTGCTCATGCAACATTTTTTTAGTTCATTAAATAACAATGTAAGTGCATGCTATCATCTATATAAGAATAAACCTGCATAAATGAAACGCACCACACTTCAGAACTTAAAGAAAAGTAATTCACTATTGGAAATTACAATGTACATGAACACCATCATGCTACTAAGACCTTGTTATTACCAATTTATCTTTTGACATGGATGAAAATTTTTCATTTTCATGAAATATTACTCATGTCATTAGGAAGTTTTTAGAAAATGAAATTTTTATGTAACCATATCAAAAAAATAGAAGAGAATATAAATCAACAACTTGAAAATAAGCCTCTTCGAGGGGGAAACTTCCTTTTACATCGCATAAATGAAAAATTGTTGGATTATTGACATGATGAGACATCCAAGGTATATATAGGAGTCTAAGGGGTAATAATATAATTAGGATCTACATAAAAATAATAATGTAAGGGCACAATAGTAACAATAATGGACTTCTATGGGGTACAAAAAAAACAATATGTAGGATATACTAGTATTATAGGGACTTAACATGCCCCTCTCCTTCAAAAAAGTGTTTTCCTCAACATTTGAGTAGTTTTGGATGCTTCTGAATAAAATAATCATCCTACCATGCAAATAATTGAACATGTAAGTTCTTTCACTGAACGAGACACATTGAAATTGATTTTTTCCATAGTTGTTGGATTCTTCTTTTTGTGATTTATTCAGGCTCAGATATGATTTTTCCTTTTTTTTAAACTTCTAGAAATTTAGTTTGAACTAGAATATTATCACGAATAACCTTCTTTAATCATAAAACATAGAATACTAGGTGTACTCATAAAGATGTAGGAAACTCCAATTTTTATTTCATAGTACCAATATTTTGAAACGCCTTGTAAGGGCCATAGTACTTGGGTAAGAATTTATTATCCTTCTTAGCTCGCTTGAGAAGAAATTTTTTGTATGGTTGTAGTCATAAAAATGCCCAATCTCCCACATCAAACTTATTTCATTGTGATGTTAATCTCCCTGTTGTTTCACTTGATTTTGTTGTAGAATCAAGTTATCATTTAAGATTTGGGGAACTTATTGTTGATGCTCGATGTGATATTCCACTTCTTGAACCTTAGAATAGTCTCTTAAATATGTTGCGATGGAATATGGATGATATCTATAAATGACCATAAATGCGGTAATTCTTTCTACAGTATGGATGGAATTACAAACCACCATTATAACAGGGGTAACCACTTGATCCATTGTGTTTTTTTATTAGATACAAATAAACAAAGATATAATTGAAAATATATTCTCACTATCTCAGTTTACCCATTTGATTGAGGATGAAAAGATGATCTATTGGCTAATTGAGTACCAATGGAAGTAAATAATTTGTCCAGACTTCGTCCAAATGTTGATTCAGAATGGCTAATTGTTGTAAAGACTTGGGGTATTAATTGTCTCAACTTTATTTTGTTATAAAACCAAATATTCTGCCACAAAATTTTGAATATCAGATTTAAGTCCATCCCAAAAATACTCCATCTTGACCCCGTGGTAAGTTTTTAAAAATCTTGAGTTCCCTCTTATAGTAGAGGTGTGAAATTTTAAAAGCACCTTTTGTTTAAGTTGGGATTTCTTACATAGATATAAGCAATATTTGTACAATAGTGTATCATTTTTCCATATAAATGAATCAGATGCACTAGGATATTGTTGCAACTTTTGAATGAGTTTCCATACCTCTTCATCATTATTCCATTAATTCCTTGCTTTGGATATCCAATCAGGTTGGATAATAGAAATGGCACAGATAAATTCTTCCAAATCCTCATCCCTTCTTGACAATGCATCTGCAACAAAATTTCTCTTCCATTTTTTTAGATGATTTTAAATCTGTAACCCAACATATTTGTGACATTTTTTTGTTTCTCTTCCAAAGATAATTTTGGTTCCAATAATTATTTAAGATTATCATGATATCTTTTTACCTTGAAGTGGCTTCCCATTAGGTAAGGGTTCTATTTCTTCAATGAATGTAGTATTGCCAGCATTTCCTTCTCATAAATAGGTTTTTGTAAATATTGTCCCTTAATTGGATGACTTTCAAAAGCAAAAGGTCATCCTTATTGCATTAAAACAACACCAATGATATTTCTTGAGGCATCACATTCCACACTAAAGGTTTTTGTGAATTTTGGTGTAGTTAATACCTAAACTCGACACATTGCCTCTTTAAGATTTTCAAAGGCCTTAGTTGCTTTTGGAGTGCAAAAAAATACATCTTTCTTGAATAACTTTGTTAGAGGTGTTCTATATTCGCATAATTCTTAACAAAATTGTGATAATACTTTGTCAACCTGAGAAATCCTAGGATACGCCTTAAGGTTGTGGGGATTTTCCACTCCTTGATGGATTTAATTTTGTTCTAATTTTCCTTAAGACCCTCAATGGGTACAATATGACCCTAATATTCCATTTTCTATTCTCCAAATAAACATTTGGGGGATTTTTCATATATTTTTTTCTCCTCCAATAGATTGAGCACTTTGTCAGCATGTTGAACATGATCTTTCCAAGACTTTCCATAGATTAGTATATCATAAAAAATAATAGCACAAATTTTCTAAGGAACTGTTTGAAAATGGAATTCATAAAACCATAAAATGTGAAAGGTGCATTAGTAAGGCCAAAACGTGTCATGGCCAAAAATTCATAATGAACTTCATGAGTTCCAAATTTTGTTTTCAAAATTTCTTTTGTCTTCATTCTAATTTTATGATATCCTGAACCAAGATCCAACTTCATGACCCAAATAACTCCATTTAGTTCATCCAACAATTCATCAATGATAGGAATATGAAACTTGTATTTACCAGTGAGCTTGTTGAGATATATATAATCTGGGCACATAATCCATGATCCATCCTTGTGCACAATTACTACTAGAGAAGAAAAAAAACTTAGGCTTGGTTGAATTATACCTGCCTCTAACATTTATACAACCATACGTTTGATTTAACTCTTTTGGGCATAAAAATATCTGTAAGGTCTAATGTATGGGAGAAAGACTTCTTGTAATCAAGTGAATAGCATGATCGTGATCATGATTAGGTGGGATACCTTTGGGAGTCTCAAATATTATGGAATGATTGTCAAGGAATCTTTGGAGATCTAGTGAAATGTATGACTTAGACATTCAAACATCTAGTGAACATAATTGTACAATTACCACCCATTGTTCCCTTTTCAAAATATTTGTCATGCCATTATAGTTGATTATCTTCATAGGTTTCCCTACAATAACCCTTAATTGATTTTCCTTTCCTTTCCAGAATAATTTCTTGAAAATTAAAATCTATTGTCCATAAATATTGTAAGAATTAGACTCCTAATACAACATCAACACCACCCATTGGAATGGAGAGCATTGGAATGTTCAATACATATTCCCTGATGGTTATATTTTTATTATGGAACTTCCCTGAGAAATTTATAGTTCCTCTATTTGTAACCATCACTTGACACTTTGGTGCAACATATAGAAAGCAATTCAAATACTTAGGTATCTTAAAATGGATAAGATTATGAGTACTACTTGAATCAATCAATACTATTATATTTTTATTCCTGATATATCCTTTTATATTGAGAGTTTGAGGAGTGGTAATTCCTACAAATGTATTACAATATATGGTGAGATTCATTTTTTTCTTTTTTAGCTCCTATGGTTTGTATATCTTCTTCCTTTGATGTTTCTTGTTCTTTTTCTCCCTCTTCAAAATCTATGTAAAATAATTTCTTCTTGGTGCACATATGAGATTTAGTTTTTTTTCAAACAAAACTGTAACAAAGCCCTTTTGCTCTTCATTCCTCCATTTTTGTGGTGTCAATGTCGTAGGTTGTGGTTTCATAATTTTTTTTTTCTTCTTTCCAACCCCACTAGTTATATTGAAATTTTATTCTTCAAGGGAAATTTATGCCAAAACTCCCATGATGACCTGGTTATGGACTAGTTCAATATAGGAAATTTAGATAGATAGCCATGTACCACTGTTTCGAATTTTGGTATAGAAATGTGTTCCCATGAAACTAAAGTTCATGTAATTTTAGTCACTTGTCCCAAAATTCAAATACAATAAATAAAGAGAAATTTATGATGATTTTACATATGCCACATATTTGGAGGATGCAAAAAATCTAAATTAATTGGAGCATATCTCCAAAAATATAGCAAAAAAGATCTGGAATTTTTACGCAAAGTTTGTGAAGATTTCAACTCATTTAGCTTCTAAAGCCTCATAGAGAAAAATTCATAGAGAAAATTCCAAGATGTCCTGTTTGAAATAGAAAAACCCTAGGATCTAAAGCACTTATACCAAATGTTGTGTATCCAGATCAAAAAAATAGAAGAAAAAATATATCAATGACTTTAAAATAAGTTTATTCGAGGGGGAAACCTCATTTTACATCACATAAATGGAAATGGATTATTTAAATGAGAAGACCTCCTTGGTATATATAGGAGTCTAAGGGGTCAAAATATAATTAGGGCCTACATAGCAATAATAATCTATGGTTGCAAAAATAATAATAGTGGGTTTATATGGGGCATAAAAATATGAATATGGGGTTTATACTAATATTATAGTAACCTAAGAAAACCTTTCATAAAGAAAATAAATTAAAAAATATGAAATAAAAAGGATACCATAATCTATTTTGGTTGAGCACAATTATCCCAAGTACAAGGCAAAAAACTACTCTATAACATTATAAGCTAAATCAAAGGATTTAATTAATATAACTAAAGAAATACAAACTATCTAATGATAAATACCAAGAATTTTTAATCTCAACATAAGCTCAAAGATTCCCCCCTTTGAAATGGAGAAGGCACTCTTATATATACATAGAGTTTAGTTGAAAATTGTATAAACAATAATTAATTCATATCCAAAAAAATCTTTTGTGGTTATGACCATTTACTAATAAGTATAAACTAAAAATCAACTAGTAAATAAAAAATAATATATTTCCTGATGATTCAAAAATAATCAAACTAATATTGACTACGGTCCAATATTCTTTCCATATATCAGATATTTGATAATGATACACAAAAATGAGAAATCTTGCATCAATGAAGTTGGAATTAAATTTGAGGCTAGGTGGTGAAAATGTGCATTGTTGTAACATCCAAATATAGATGTAATCATCGATAAACTCATCCAACTTTCAAGCACATGTCAAGATGTCTTATTTTTCTAACATTTAATCATAAGCTCACTAGAAATACTAAACTAAATGAATTGGAAACATGGAGTATAAATTCGCATTAGAATATTAAAATTTTCTCAATTCAATGTTACACATAAGCTAAAAATGATTAAATTTGAAGGAAAATCATGTGAAATGATGGTAATTTTGAGGACTCATCTCCCCCTACTTGAAGATGTTGCATGTCCACATGAAGCCTTACAGTCAATTATCCTAAACCATGTGAGTAGGTCTTCTTCCTTTGATAAATTGAGCTAGAGAGACTTAGGTTGGATTTGAGTTTCTTGTGGTTGGTTCATGTGTGATTACCACAAGTTTGTAAGTGTTGGTTATTGTGTGGAAGCATTTATCTTTTTATATTTGAGATTCAATTGAGCGGTTCTTGTGTGAGTACCATATGTTTGTAAGTGTTGGTTCTTTTTTGGAAACACTTACCCTTTAATATCTTCCTTCCTACAACAATAGAACCTCTTACTTAACTAATAAACTTGAGAAATAAACCCACATGGATTCATTCATAACCCAAAAATGTACATACAACTAAATTTCAATATTATGGATCCTTAATAAATTTATGTTGGATCAATAGGTGTCAAAATATCTAATTTTGAAGAAGATCTGATATGTAAAGAAATGAATGGTTGTTGGATAGGAAATATGGTTACCAAATTTCCTAAAGAAGACTATAGAAGGTTTAATCATCCATTTTCTCATAATTTATTTACTGGATTCCTAGGAATTTTTTTTAGGTCATTGATATCAACTTTAAACTTTTTCCCACCCAAAACTTGTATCCAATAGATGCACAGGTTTTGAGAAATAGCTAAAATGAATGTAGGTGACAATGGCTTTCTTCTCGAATTTTGAAGTGGATTAATTTGAATTTTTATTTTTTTTATCTTACTATAGTGCATTTGTCCTCCAAATTTCATTTCCATCTAATCCATGACTCTCAATAAATAATCAAAATGGCCATAGATGATTGTGGCTAATTTCTCAAAAAATATGAATTGGATTGTGTTGAAAATTTCCATGTTTATTCATCTTATCTTAATGCATGCCACCCCAACCCCTCCCCCCCAAAAAAAATTTGGCACTTGAAGCATGAAAATCAAGAGATAAACAAAATGGTTTATAGGTGATGTTATCACTCCACCAGATTCCTAAGGCTAAAGAATGAATCGCAACAGAGGTAACCACATACCAACCTTTTAACATAGTATCTAGCCCTACCAAGTTGGAGACGCCTCTCTTCACAAAGATCACAGCCAAAAGCGATATATGAAAATATTTTGGGTTAGCTATAAAATGCATAAGGGTTTGTTTTTTTTTTATTGTGTTGGGTTTGCCGGATGAGGTTTAGGTCAAAGGGACTAGGACAGGGCAAATGAGCTGGAATTCCAGTCTATTCGATGGGGCAAGTTAGGTGGAAGGCTTAGCACTTTAATATGATTTGGTGATATGATTTTAAGGCCGATGTGAATCTAGGGAGATCATAGGAGATGTATTCTTCCTAAACTAAAGAAAATGGACAAATTGTGACAAATTTCCCAAAATAGAGCATGAGAGAACATGTATTTTTCCTATCAACTTGAAATTTATCATATAATAAACATTAAATGGTTTATTATCTTACAAAAAATTCATACAAATGATCACAGAGAAGAAAAAATGCCAAAAATTCCTACCACATGAATCCCAAGGAAATAGTTTCAATTCTTCATTAGTTTCAGGCCAAACTGATCACACTTGATCAATACACTAGCATCCAAACTGATTCAAACCCTTTCTAAGAGTGAATCAATGGAAGATATAGATATAAAAACTACATTCTCTCATCCATAGGGGTTGAATTCCTGAGTTTAGGGTGACATCCAAAAAATTATGAATTGAAAGCTGGAGTGTAGGGAGTTCCATGTGACTCTTCCTTAATTACATTGAAATTGATTCATTTGTCTTTGATGATTATATTTAACTCATGAATCTACCTATAGGTAACCTATCCATATCATATTTACATTTACGATGCTCAATTACATAATTGAAATCATGATTTTCAAGACAAAATTCAAATTTGCAGTGAAATTTGGAAAATATCAGCAAAATATCAAACGCACCCTCTCTTTGCTAAACGTGCCCTCCATCTTGCAGGTTGGTTTTAACTGGGTTGTGGGTGTCCAACTTGGCTCCAATATGGATTTTTTAAAGAACTTAAAGTATAATTTTAAATATGCCTTCCATTTTTTAAATGAAGCTCATTTTCCCTATCAAAACTCCATCCTCCCAAGACTACTCAGTGTGCAACACCAAGGCCAAAAATGAGCCAAAAACATGATTTTTTGGTGGTTTTTTAACATTTTTACCTATTTTTTTTTCACACCAAGGCTTGAAAAGTGGTTTTCTGAGATTTATTGACCATTTTGCATCCAATGGTGGTTCCCTTTTGGTCAAAATATGGCTCAAGAAAGAGCGCAACGCCAACGGCACTGCGTGTTTGACACTTGTCTCTGTGACCTAACTATCCAAAAACTCAACAAAATCACTTGAAAAAATGACCAAAAACTCTTAAAAATTGTTGAAATTATTTTCGATGATGTGCTAGGCTTGGAGTAAAGCCTCTACAAGGATATCCAATTTACTTTTCTGTTCTTTGATGGTCAAAGCCTCAATTTTTTCATTGGCTCTTTTCAGCTTGGCGTTTGAAATTTTTTCCTCTTGGGCATAATGTTTGACCTTCCTTCTCAGTATTTCATTGTCTCTGTTTTCCCTCTCCAAAATCTTCTGTAGGTGCTAGTTTTCTCTATTAAGCCATGGCTCCCAGTTTTCATTGATCACCATTGCAAGTTGTTAATTCAGAGTGAGTTGATAAGTAAGCTTAGTGTCTTTTTGCCTTTCTGGGGCTAGAGCTCTATTTAGCCCTCTAGTTCTAGGCCCACCTCTTGGTGCTTTTTCTTCTTGTTCATCAAGAAAACCATGCTTTTCAAGCGTCTCTTCTAACATAACCTTGGATTTTTCTACCTCCTTTTGATCTGTGATGTATTTCACCTCATCAATGACATGCTTTGTCTTCAACTGCTTGTTTTCATACTCAAGGAAGTTTATGAAAAATTTAGACCTCTCAGATTATTTTGGAGCTCTCTAATCTTGGCATCCTTTCCCTTGATGACTACACTAGTGATCTCATCATCATCATGCTCATATAGGTCAACAAGGTCAAAATCATGTTGTGTCTCATGTAGGTCATCCTCATCATGAATGGCTACCTCATGTTCATCCTCCTCTACCATTTTTTATTTCCCCTTATGTACATGCTTTGTTTGTGAAGAAGGCAGTGCCCCTTCCACAATCTGTGGAGAAAACACCTGCCTATGACCTCTCTGGTATTTTTTTTTCCAATGGCTCTATCTCAGCCACATTAGCCTACTTAGGCTCATTGATCTCAACTCTTCTAGGTGACCCAGTCTCAATGTGGGATGGAGATGATGGTGATGAAATAGGTGAATGTGATTGATCTGGAGATGATGAATGTACTATGGGCTAATAAGGAGGAATAGAAGCAGAAGGATGAGATGATGAAAGAAAATTTTTAGCATGCTGAATAGGTGGTGCAGTAAATATGTCATCAACTATGAATGAACTCCATGGAATGTTCAACTGTTTGAGGTGATGGAGGACTATGATTTTGATGAGGGAGTGGTGAAAGAGACTGTTCCTTTGGTGTTCATACTCTCTCTTCTGGACAATAAATGCCATCTTTTCAATGCTCTGGATGAGGTAGTAGTGTATGTTGAGCATCTTTACCCTAGTGAAGTGCATAAGTAACTGGATGTGATAGGAATACAATCTAGAAAATATACCTTCACATGAAAAGTATTTCATGATGATCTTCATCATGGGAGAATATCTCTCCAGGATATAAGATAAAGGAAAAATGCTCTTTCTCTCATTCTTGTACCTAGGCTTGATGAAAGGCTCATAGTTATGCTCCTCCAAGTCTTTCTGTTTGAACCATTTCTCCCCAAAATTTGGGATCCCTGTCGAAGCTGAGATGATGGCAGTTGACACAGTGAAAGTGATACCAACTAGAGTAACTTGGTTTTCATGGAGATTAGAAATGAAAATTCTGGTCAACATATCATGGTGTTGGACCTTCTAAATTTTCTCACATAACTCAAAACATCCAACATGTTTGAAACATGTCACAACCATAGGAGATGCCAAGAGTTCACTGGTATTTGTTGGCTCTAATCTGAGTATTCTTCCCCCTTTGTGTGGCCTAATCCCATATGTTTCTTCTCCCTCATCGTATGATTTGTTTCCTTCTTCTACCATGATGTCTTAGTGTCAAAACCCTAGGGAGGTGTGATGATGGTGGAATGCAATTTTAGGAATAGGGAATGGGACAGGGTAATTGAGATAAATGGGGGTAGGGATTTATGAGTTAAGTAATATGATAGGGAGTAGGGATGTATAGGGGTTTGGAAAATGGAAGTTATTACAAGTATAAGGAATTGGGAGCCTAGGTAAATAATATACCTAGGGCTTAGGGTTTTAAGGAAATGAAGGATTAGGGAAAGGGAAAGTTAATGTAGAGATTTGGGAAAGGGTATACTGAAATGTGGGAAGGTTTATGATGGTTTAGGGAGAATTTGAATTTCAATTAGGTTTTTTAGGAATACTAGGGTTTTGAATTTGAAGAAAGACACCAAAATTCTCTTAACAAACTTCACACATCCAAAATTATTTGATGAGAGAAGGAATGAAACAATTGTAACTTAGTTTCTTGTTTGAAGGTATGAAGAACTACTACTGAAGCTTGTAGGGTGATTTTGTTATGTTTGGAGGTGTTTTTGATAGTTGTTGAGGAATATTGGTAGGCACTCAGCACATAATGCCTGCACGCAATGCCTTTGGCAGGTGCACAACACAACACACAAGTGCATAGCACCTTTAGCAATGCACCCTCCCATTTGAAAAGATGCAGCGCTTCCCCTGTTTTTCTTATTTCACCCAAAATTTGAAAACCCTGCTTTGCTTGAGGATGCTTGATGGTAGTAAGAGACAAATGAGGTCTCTTTTGATGTCATGAAGGCTTTATACTTGTGTGAAATTTAATCTTTTCATTCAAAACCCACTTTCTAATGTTTCACTTTCACCTTTGAAAGCTTTGAAAAATACCCTTTACACTTTGAATTTGTCTTTTGTAGGTTGATGATGCTGGAGTTTGGCACTCTTTACACTTTGAAGTTTGATGTATTCAATTTTTCATATGGAGTTGAATTGGCAGCTTGGGAATAGTACTTATTACATATAATGAACATAAAATTACATAAAAATAAAAATAAATTACATCTCTATTTTTTAATAAAATTACATTGCAAAATAGAAATAATAAGTTGAAAGCAAAATTAAAACTTTGGAAATATTTCTTGAGATCATCTTTCATGTTGGAAAATATTTTTTAGATGATAAGGAATGTTATTTCAATCACTCTCATTATTTTTGCTGACCTTATGCAAATGAAATGGTGTCTTATTGAACCTTGGAAAATGAAACCTAGTGACCTAACAGGACCTTAAATGACCTGAATCCATGGTGACTTTGACTGAAATGATGAAATAATGAAATAGACTTTCATGATTGAAGTATACTCAACAAGATATGAAGGTGGGCCAGCAAATATAAATTTTGAGGAGGAGTGATATTTTATGACTAGAGCTACCATTAGTGAGTGAATTTTTTACATGACATAATGGAATGATTAAAAATTTCTGAGTGGGACTCCTAAAATGATATGAAATGAGTATTTTTTATCATTGATGGCAGTATGCAAATACTGACACTAACAGGTGACAATGACCGGTTTATCAAAAAATATGAAGTGGTTTGACTTGAAACTTTTCATGTTTATTCAACTTCCTCTCTTTTATTTCTCATCAAAATTTCATGGCCATCTGATGCATGATTTGCAAGATATAATATTTTTTTTCATTTTTTAAAAGGCAAAGTGATACAAACATTTCCCAGTATCAATATTTAAGGATATGTTTAGATACACACAATGCCTATATAATTTTCTTTATTCTCACACAAAGGGACACTCCAACCAAATTCATTAGATCATAACAAGATCAAGCACAAATATTTTATCCCCTCACCAATAGGAGATTTTAGTAAATCATCTTCAACTTTATCATTGTAAATAATTGGAGTTATTATTCTAGACCAAAAGTAATCTTCTAGCCACCAATTTATTAGATTTCCTACCTACCATTCGTTATGAATAATGGCTACCAACTTAGAATGCTTTTGAATATATAATCCCACATTCGTGGAATAAATGAGGAAAGTATGTTTTCAACATAAACTCACTTTTCTTCTTTTGTTGTTGGGAACTCTTGAACTACATCCATTGAAGTAGCCATAGTATCAATATATGTTCTTCCCAAATTTTTGTAAACATTTTATTTATCTATTTCACTTGAGACAAATAAAAATAACTATATGAACAACAAACATCCTTTATGAGACATATGTAAATCATGTTTTTAGATTATTATGATCGTGTAATAGTTTCAGGTCATTCTTTCCCAAAGAAATTAAACAAAAAATCCTATGAATAAAGCTGAAGAAAAAAGGATTCAAAATAAATTGGTTTCGTATAAAGAGCCTTCTCATTCAGGTATATTGCATCTCACTTTAGTAACAATATATGTGCGTAAGAACATAAAGTCCATATGGAAAAGACCTTAATACTCAACAAATTTGTATTTTTCTACAAAAACATGCACGTACATCTACTCTTCTTATGATCTTGGATTGCTATATGGAGTACTTTCAAAGCCATGTTTGGAGATACAACCTTAGCCATGGAAATGTCTTCTCTAGAAACTTTATTTCCAAGCAAGTCTAATTTTTTTTTAGTGTCTAATACCAAAAATATTTTTTTCTCTATTTTTGAATGATACTTGTCAATAATAGATAATAATGATCGACATTGCATAATCAACTTGCCAAAGTATTTCCTTTGGAGTTCCCCTTTTACCATCATTCCAATGCTAATTTTTCTAGCCGCAACTAGTCTCATGTAGTAATGTTACCAACCTAGACCAAATCATCCTTATACAATATAAAAACCATGCACTTCTCCCATAGTGACATTTTTTTTTGTAGGAAACTACACATTCTCAAATAAAATATATGCATGGCCATAAGGAGCATCATAAAAACCAAAACAGTCAAGGCTATTTTTTATGTCGATTGTAGGAGAATTAATTGGCAGTAGAATCATTGATATGTTCTTAGGATATAGTGTATTAACATCTATTTTTTTCCCATAACTATCGAAATCCTTAAATATGATTCTCTATAAAATGTGTTAACTTCCTTCTTAATTATTGCTCTCTTACACTAGCAACAAGCCCATTTCCTTTTATTGTCATGTATTTAGCATACCTAGAATATGGGAGAAATAGGCCTACTATTATAATCCAGTATACTACCAATGTTATCTAAATCAATGAAAGTTTTGAGCTTTTTGCAACAACATTAATAAAAGGGTGAAAATACATGTTGATTACCATCATTTCACAAGGAGTCACAATGACATAGGAGGTCATAATGGTGATAGGTATGGAATGATATTTAAAAGGTGTGAATAACCCCCCAGACCCCTCCCCAACCAATTAGAGGTATTTTCCATCATTGGAAAAAAATAGCAAATAGGGAAAGGAATATGAGAGAAATACATAAGGAATCATGAAAGGAAACAAAGATTTTCAAAGTACTATTTTTCTACAATTTAATGAATTACTAAATAAAATTAGAAAATAGATACACCTTCATATATATAAGAGGCCCATGAGCTTTACAATAAGTATACTGCTCCATGAGAAGTAGGAGAGTGGAGCTATCCAAAATATTGATATGAGTTGTCGAACTTGAATCATGTGATAAGTTTGTAGATTTTGACATTTTAACATAAGGTTTGATAGAATGAGATGTGGATCAATGATTATCTAATGTAATAACAAGTTTGTAAATGAGGATAAATGGAACATAAATGGAAATTTTTCTCTCTTTCATTATTTTCAAATCTTCTCCACTAGCAAGTTGTATTTCAAACAAGATTTGTAAGTTTGCACCCAAAAAGGTTTTCATAATTATAAATCTTATTCCCATGAAATTTCCATTAGCAAGTTATTTTTTAAACACTCCATAGTGTAATGGAACACAAAATGGGTTCCACCGTCCTTTTTTTTCTTTTTGAAAATTATAGAATCACAATGTAACACAACCCTGTAAGGGAGATAAGTGACTTTATTCATGGGTAAAGGGTGGATGGAGTAGGAACAAATGGAAGTCGAAGAAGGAAATGTTTGGAAACTCAATATCGAAGCTTATTAATCAAATTTCCTTAACTTTAATACTTGCTTGTGAACTTTAATATTCTTCTCGTGTTTACTTATTAGATATTATTCATCAAGAAACTATCAAGAGAAAAATAATAAAGATAGTTGACACAAAAATTAGGCTCCAAGCTAGGGAAAAAAACCTCCAAGGGGAAAACCCAAAAACTATTCCCTTCTTATATAATTTGATTCAAATGAGATAGAAAGGACCCAAAACCTAGACCAATTCCTCCTCCTAGTACCAATTCATCCTTTCCAATATCACAACTCAATCATGCATAAGCCATATTCCAACCGCAACTTTGACCCTTCAACTTCATCTAACAAATTCAATGCTATAGTTGTTGCAGAAACCCTAATTAATCATATTCAAGTGATCCTTCTTAGACCAAGACAGCTCCTCCCAAGGTCAACGAGGTCAAGATAGAATATCCCTTCTTTCGGTAACTCTATATTACAAATTTTCTTACTATAACTTGATCCTGTAATTTTTCCCTTCTAGGAAGTTGCATAAATCGTCCTTTTTTCATGTGTGAGAGAAATTATCCCATAAATGTTATTTTTTTCCTTCTTCTCTCCTCCTAGACCTCCACTCTTATTTTCTTCTACTTCAAATCTACATATCAAACTTCTTTTCTTGAGATAAAACTTGTGTGTGAGTGTGTTCCAATTGAGGTCAAACTTATCCTTTATATTTCCTTTCCAAGGGGTTTAATTCCCTCTTGTAGGTCGAATTGAAGCTTATAGGGCTGACTTTTACTTTGAAGGCTGACTTGTACTTTAAAGGTTTCTAAGACTACCTAGACTCAAAATAGGTTCTTTTACAAGATATATGTTTCCTGAAAGGGTTTTATAAGTATGATGTTAACTCTCTTGACCCATGACAATAAATCTTGAGACATAAAAAAACCTAGAAGCATGAAGAACATGATTTTACTTAGAAGACCATCAATAAATAGCATGAAACCCATGCTTTAAAATAATATTTTTTTCTTTTCTTATTTGTTTTTTAAATAAGATATGTATTGAAATAAATACAGAAAAAATCATGAAGACTCGAACTAGTTACATTTCCAACAGGAAATATAGGTTGACCTCATTATCTGGTAGTGATAAAGCATACATAAATTGTTGGAGTTTTGAAGGTTGACAATATAAACAAAGAAATTTTATTCACTTAAATATGCATGTGTGTTTAAGCTTTAAGGAATATATGGTCATGTCATGGCATAATGAACTTTAGGACCTATGTAAGGCTTCTTAAGGTTCTTATGCATGGTGGATGTGACTTGACATGGTATGGAACTTTATATCTCAATTGATATTAGTCTTCTTCATTTCCATTAATCTTTTTCTTCCTTCAAAGGTTTGGTACCATTGGAGTTTTTGGTCGATAAATGAATTTTTTTTAGCAATATACAAGGCTTTGGAGTTTCAAATTATCGCACATTAAGATAATATCATCAAAATAATTCCCTTTGGAACATAATTAACTATAATATTGTACATAGCATGGTTCTTTCCTTCTATGTCCTAGAGTTTATATGATCAACATATAATTGCATCAAGGCATCTAGAAACAATTCATGTATGGAATATTTTATCCTAGAGGCATGCAAGTATACTAAACAATTATGGGGTTATCATATTTGTAATATGGCTATAGGATCTTGAACCACTATTAGCGTAAAATATGTTTAACTCTCTTGTAAATAAATAAGAGGATCTCGAATCTTCCTTGACAGATATTTGGAGAACATGTTCCCTTTGGCATGAATTATTGGCTTCAAGAATCACTAATGCATAGATTTACCTTCTTGATCCTCCTAGGACCTTAAAAAACATAGCACAAACCTATAATAAAACATGATATGGTGGAGGAATAAAGGTGCATCGTTTTTCTTCATCTAATATTTACACAAAAAATTGATGAATATTTCATATGAAACTAATATAAAGGAAAAATAAACAAATACAAATACATTTTTAACTATTCATAAGTGTTAGCTATTTTAGACCTCTTTACAATATTTTATCTTTGTTTTCCAATTTGAGTCATTAAAAAAATATATTGAATAGGATTCATGGGGATATCTCCAATAGAAACATGTTAATTCAAGTTCCCTTACATGATATGTAAAATTTATTATAAAATAAATTTCTTTCTAGAACAACAATTAGTATTTTGAGCCTACATTCTTTGCATGATTATGGAATGAAGTTATTACAATTGTAGATGAAATTATAACCAAGTACATATAACCCCTAAAAATATATTTTTAAAAGTTAATGATTTGTTGTATCAATAATTCTTATGAATAGACATAAAAGGTACCATTTAAGAACACATATTTTAAGATAGGAAGTCACTAATTTGAACACAATATTTTCAAATGAGATGATAATATCTTGGTTGGAAATTATGTTCTAAGAGATAATTCTCATAGAAACATATTTTAAAACTTTCATGTTTTAGCACCTCAAATTTTGACCGTCCGACCTTTGTTTGAAGATGTTTTAAAAGTTAATTTGCTAAAAAATAAAATAAAAAATAACCATTATCTCCTAAATTATGATGCGAGTAAATGATTTTTTTTATCAATATGCTTATAATGACGTTAATATTCTATTTCCCCAAACAGATCTAATGTCCACCTTCTAAATATTATAAAATAAAATTTAGAAAACTTGTAGTAATTTGAGACATTTATCAAGTCAAAATAAGTACTACAATGTTTTAAGCCCACTAACTTGAACTATACTTATAATTTGTCTTTTAGAAAGAATTTATTTCCAATGGTTATTGAATGAATTGGTTCTTAATACACCATGAATATAAATAGTTGAAATATGTTTATTGAATATTCCACCTTGTTACCAAAGGTTTTTTCAATAAAAATAAAAATTAAAGGAATTTTGAAAGGAAAAACAAACTATCTATGCTCTGATCACTATAGAATCTCCCCAATAATGACACCAAAAATGTTAGTCCATTTATATGTATAAATTTTGTTCCATTTTGTTTTGAATCAATGGTACATAAGCTTGTGAGATACAAACACCATATGAGCATGATCATATTCTACTCTACTAGAAATAGATTCGAAACTACAAAGTAAACTCATAATAAAATGCAAATCATAAAATAATCTAAGAATACAAGAGTACATCTTTCACTTGAATTGGAATTCACATGAAATGCATCTGTATAAATTGTTACAATCTTTCTCCCTTGAACGTCAAAGTATTCATGAAACAATTTATTCAATTCATTGAATAGAAATTTATGTGATTGTTTTCGTGTCGATAAGAATCAACATGCATAAATAAAACACCCTACATTTAATAAACTTAAGTCAAACTAATTCAACCTTTGAAATGACCATGTACTCAAACACCATTATGAGACTAAGAAATGGTTTTTCCAAGTTATCTTTTCACATGGATGAGACTTTTCTTTCCACGAATCATTACTCTAGTAATTAGTGTCAAACCAGGAGGTAACTCTGCTAATCAGAATGTGTTATTGAATGAAGAATGAACATGTATTTATGCATGGAGGTGAGGCTATTGGGATTCATCTCCCAATGACTCTTGGCCTTCCTTATTTCCTAATATTATTTATTATACAATATTACATATCCACACCCATCCCATAGGATTAGGTGTCAACATTCCCCCCTTTAATCCGAAGGGATGTTGGTGAGCCCAAGCATCGATCTGAACTTTTCAAACTTTTCTCTTCCAAGTGCTTTGGTGAAGATATTAGCAGTTTTCTCATTTGTGGAACAATGATGTAGATGGATGGTTTTGGCCTGAACATGATGTCGAATTAGATGGTACTTTGTATTGATGTGCTTTCTTCGATCATGGAACTTTGGGTTCTTGGCCAAATTTATTGTAGAAGTGTTGTCGATCATGAATGGTGTGGAATACATTTGTTTCATCTGCAAATCTTCCAGGATTTTCCGGAGCCACACAATTTCCTTTGTTGCTTTAGCTGCTGCCACATATTCTACCTCAGTCATGGAATCTGCTGGAACTGACTGTTTGTGTGATCTCCATGAGACAGCTCCTGATCCAAGACTCATGGTGTAACTTGTAGTAGACACCCCTGTTTCTTTGTCGCCATCAAAGTCTGAATCAGAGTATCCGATCAAGCTGAAGTCGCCTACCTGTGTGTATTTGAGTCCAAAGTCTTGAGTCCCCTTCAAGTACCTTAACACTCTTTTTGCAGCAGACCAATGTCCTTCACAAGTTTTTTGCATGAACCTTGAGAGGATTCCAACAGCAAATGAAATGTCAGGTCTGGTGGTGGTCAGGTAGATAAGACTTCCTATAAGCTGTCTATACTTAGTTGCATCCTCAAATTCCTTCCCTTCAATAGATGTGAGCTTCAAGTTTTGTTCCATTGGAGTGGTTAAGGGATTACATTCATCCATGCCAAGCTTGTTCAAGAGATCTCCAATGTACTTCTTTTGAGAAAGAAATATAAATTTAGGATGTTGAATTACTTCAATACCTAGATAGTAATGAACATGACCCAAATCAGTCATTTCAAAACCTTTCTTCAATTCTTTCTTCATGGATGCAATATGGCTCTCATTATTCCCTGTTATCAAAAGATCATCTACATATACCACAAGATATACAACTATTTTTCCAACTTTCTTAACAAACAAAGTTGCATCATCAAGATCAAAATGTTTGAAGTCAAGTTTCAGAAGATGCTCGGTTAATTTCTCATACCAGGCTCGTGGTGCTTGCTTGAGGCCATAAAAGGATTTTATAAGATTGCAAACTTTGTTTTCTTGACCCTTTACAACAAATCCTTCTGGCTGGGACATATAAAATTTCTCCTTTAGATCTCCATTCAAAAAAGTTGTTTTTGCATCCATCTGATGGAATTTCCATCCATTCTGAGCTGTTAGGGCAAAGAGAGTCTGGATGGTGGTCCATTTTGCTGTGGGAGAAAAAGTTTCTTCATAATCGATTCCTTATTTTTGTGCAAAACCTTTTGCCACAAGCATGGCCTTGTGCTTGTCAAGTGAGCCATCTGCTTTATACTTATTCTTGTAGACCCACTTACAGCCAATTGGTTTTGTTCCCAAAGGCAGATCAACCAGCTTCCAAGTGCCATTCTTTATCAGGGCATCATAATCCTTCTGCATCGCTTCTTTCCATTCATCATGAGAAGCGGCTTTTTTGAAGGAAGTTGGTTCATGATCTGTAGAAAAACTCAATTCACAGTTATAAGCAATATCCATATCAATAGGAGAATCAGAATTATCTACATCACCTTCGATTTGTTGAGTGGAACTTCTTGTTCCTGTTTTTCCAACCTCATCAGGATGAAAATTCTCCAGTGTCTTTGTCAGCCATTCAGGAGGACCTTTCTGAGATGGCCCAGGCTGCTCATCTGACTGAGTTGGGATTGATTCAAGATTCAATCTCCCAATTCTGTCAATCACATCATTCAATGTGTCATTCGTGGTTGTTTCTTCATGTGGGAGAGAGAGTGCTTCAGGACATGATTCCATAGTTTGAATCAATATCTGAATCCCCCCTTCAAGATGTGGAATCTGATTATCAAATTCTTGGAAAGACTTTGCATTTTTTAATCTATCCAGGCGATCAAGTTGCTGCTCAACAACTTTGTCACTCTTGGAAGATTCAAGAAATATGACATCTCTTGCTATTAAAAACTTCTTATTTGTTTCATCATAAAGACAATATCCTTTGGAGGTATTGGAATACCCCAAGAAGATACATTTTCGACTTCTAGCACCAAGTTTGTTCCTTTGACCCTTGGGTATCAATGCATAACAGGTGGACCCAAAGACCCTGAAATGCTTTACCGAAGGAATGTGGCCATGCCACATTTCAAAAGGATTTTTGTTTCTAATTGAACTTGAAGGACACCTATTATTTATGTAAAAAACACATAGAAATGCATCATCCCAAAACATCAATTTCACATTCTTGAAAAATAACATGGAGCGAACCATATTTAAAATAGTTTTGTTCATTCTTCAGCTACACCGTTCTGTTGGGGATTATATGGCACAGTTGTTTGATGTTTGATTCCATGTTGACGAAGATAATTTTCAAATTCGTTTGAAGTGTATTCTTTTCCATTATCAGTACGTAGAGAGCCAATATGTGTTTGTGCATCATTTTCAATCCATGCATGAAAATTCTTGAAAGTTTGAAAAGCATCAAACTTATTCTTCAATAAGTAAATCCAACACATTCTGGTGTAGTCATCAATAAATGTCATCATGTATTTATTTCTATTTGCAGAAGCAATAGGCATAGGGCCACATAAATCTGAATGAACAAGCTCGATTTTTCTATGTGCTCTGGAGTGTGAATCATGAAATGGCTGTTTGCTATGCTTTCCTAGAATATAAGCATCACATTCCTTAGGTTTTCTAGGAATTTTAGGCAGTCCATTAACACCATTTTTATTCAAAAAACGAAGGATTTCATAGTTTAAGTGTCCAAATCTAGCATTCCATAAAAGACTTGATGGGAATGTACCTTCATCATGATGTGAACTGAATGAAAAGTTTTGAGCATGATCAGATGAACCTTTCAGCTTCAAGAGTCTCCCTTCTTCTATTCCCTCCATGAAAAGTGAGTGATCTAATGATTTTCTGACCTCTGCCTTGCCATCAAACAAGTGAATGGAGTGTCCTTGCTGGCGGATTTGGACCAAGGACAACAAGTTTCTCCTCAACTCAGGGAGGTATAGAACCTCATGTAGAATATGATGTGGAAGACTAGGCAGTTTAAGCCTGACTGTGCCAAGCCCTGATGGCTTGAGTTTGGATTTATCTGCGAAATATACTGCTCCATCAACTTTGTCAGTGATTTCTCCAAAAAAATATTTTCTAAATGTCATGTGACATGTTGCTCCTGAATCTAGCAACCAATCATCTCTCCATGAAGTAAATGAAACATCAAAAAAGTCTTCAGTTACTCCATTGTTACAATGTGCTAGAACATAATGAGCGGATTCAGGTGCTTTACCTTTGTCTTTGTCATTAGTTTTAGCTTTGTCTTGATTTCTTTGCTGCTCAATTTTCTCCCAAGGTGTTATGCATTTGGATGCATCATGTCCATATTTATTGCAACGTGTGCAATGAAAATGGGATTTTTCAGATTGTCTGCCCCCCCTTTCTGTGAAGTTTCTTCTTCCTCTTCCTCTTCTGCCACCTCTTCCTCTAGATGAATCTGGAGCATGACTCTTTTCTCTATGTGCCAATTATGCAGCCTCTTCGGAAGACGAAGGGACTATCATCTTCCCGAAATCTTTCTCTCTTTCTGCAAACTTTTTCTCAAGTGTATCAAAGGTGATATGCTCAAGGTTCCCACTTGCTTGCAAAGACTCAAGATAATGTGAGTAAGTCGGATATAATGCCTTAACATATGCTATGAGAGGTATTTCCATTTTTACACCAGTGCTATCAATATCATGCATGATAGATCTAACTTCTGAAGCTAAAGAAAGGGGATCATCATTCTTCATTTCAAGACTGAACAGCTTAATCATCAATTGAACATTTTCTAATTCTGAATGTGAGTCATAGAGTTCTTTTAGCTTGCTCAAGGCATCATAGGAATTTGAGAATGATGAAATATGGTGACTCACCTCTTCATTTACGGAAGCTGCAATCAAGGCATAGGCCTTGCAGTTCTTGTTTTCCCAAATGGCGAGCTCTTTGTCTGAAGTGGACTTTGCTGGTGGATTTCCTTCTTGTCCTTCACAGATTCCTTTCCACAACTCATTGAAAATGAGTGTGTGTTTAATCTTCTGAGACCATTCAAGATAGTTCTCTTTGCCGGAGAGAACCACCCCAACAATAGATATGAGAGAATGCATTAGTTTGCTGGGAAAAATTCTTTTGAAGAGGAAAAATTCTGCTAGAAAATCTTCAATTCTGGAATTTTTCTCAATTAAAGGGGACAAAAACTCTTGCTAAAAATACTAAATTCTGCACCAAAAAAATAATTTTTTTTTTGTTTGGGGAAAAAATTATATGGGAATCTATATTGAAAGTGTGGAAGAAAGGTGGTTTTATGAATGTGAAAGGTATTATAGAGAGTGGTAATATATGGTGGGGTTGGTATTAAAAGATGGGAAGGGGGCGGAATTAAAAAGTTGAGTGGTATTAAAGGAGAGGCGTACTAAAAAAATGGATAGCGGTTATGGAGGGCAGTATTGAATATTATGAAGGGCTGTATTGAATGACAGAGTGGATTAGCAAGGGCGGGGAGGACGTTGAATATTATGAAGGGCTGTATTGAATGACAGAGCGGATTACACACCACGGGATATGTGCAATCAGAGTGGAGGAGTAATGCAAGTAGGGGAGGCGGTAGCCCAGGAGTCGAGGGCGAGTAGACAGCGTGGAGTGTTATTATTTTATAGTCGACAGGCCACGGGAAATGTAGTTGACAGGCCATGGGAAATAAACGCAGTGGCAGGATAATGTTATATGAGGAGGGGTGGACTGTATATATATATATATAATAGCGTTTTACGTATAGTGGGAGTTTTGCAGTGGGAGCGGTGTTGCAAATGTCAGGTGGGCGGGTTACGTGCCACGAGGAGGGCCGACCTGCTAGAATGAAGGAGCGTGTAGGAAGCAGGTAAGGGAAATGGATGAGGGCGAGCGCAGGTCGTGAGGGAGTGAAAAAAAAAATCTGGAGTATTGCAGGAGCTTAATCACTGTAGAAATAGTGTTGCAACTTGTAGAAGGGAAGGAACTGCAACTTGCAGAATATTTAGAGGCTGCAAGAAAATGATTCAAAATAGTGCAGAAATTGCAGAAATAGATTAAAAAAAATGTAGAATTTCAGTATAGCAATTTAGTGGAGCAGCAAAAACTAGCATAAAAACTGACTGAGCAAAGAAGTGAGGGAGTTACACCACAGGAAAAAATTCCAATAGTGGGACTGGCTCTGATACCATGTCAAACCAGGAGGTAAATCCATCAATCAGAATGTGTTATTAAATGAAGAATGAACATGTATTTATACATGGAGGTGAGGCTATTGGGATTCATCTCCTAATGACTCTTGGCCTTCCTTATTTCCTAATATTATTTATTATACAATATTACATATCCAGACCTATCCCATAGGATTAGGTGTCAACAATTAGCTAGCTTTGATAAAAAGAAACATACATGCATAAATAAAATAATGAAGACATATGAAATAAAAATGCTATAATGACCTATTTGGATTGAGCCCAATTCTCCTAAGAAAAAGGTATTAGCCTACTCTTTAACATTGTAAACTAAACCCAAGCATACTATTAATAGAACTAAATAATGAAAAATTATGTAAAGAGAAATACCACAGACATTTATTTTATTCCCCATACTCTTCACTTATTCTCTAGGAGTCCCCCCTTTGAAATTGAGAAGGAATTCCTATTTTTACATAGAGTTTATTTGAGCCTAGGATAAAAAATAAGTAATTTAGATCCAAAAATATCTCTTGTGGCTACAAACCATTTACTAATAAGTAGAAATTTCAAAATATTTGGTAATAATACAAAACTAATTAAAGGGTTGAGGGTTATCTCAGTTGGTCTAGTTCTCATCGTAAAAGCACCTTTATTATTGAGAGGTCATGGATTTAATTGTATTGGCACTCTCGAGGTTAGGCTCAATGGTTGATCTGATAGGAAGTGATCCTTTTAATAATATTTTCCTAGTGCAAATGTTTCATGGATGTAGTGATCACCAATCTCCAAGGAAAATGAAAAAAAATTAGAAAAAAAACTAATCAAACTAATATTTTTATGGTTCAAGATTATTTCTACATCTAATATTGTTGATGATGATCCAAAACAATGAAAAATATCCTACAGTTGAAAATGAATTTGAATTTGAGGCTAGGTGGTGAAAATGTTCCTTTGTTGGATTTTCTAAATATACTTGTAATCGTCACCAAAATATTTGCATTGTAGTGCCAGCATTGATGTCAACACGCTCTTGATGTTGCTAGTCATATGCATGTGTGATGAATGTGTGGTGATGTATATTTGGCTTAATAGTATTTTTAGTTGGCATTGATGTCAACATGATTATTGCATGACCTAGTGGAGTGATGATTTTGGAGGTTGAGTAGAGATGGATATGTAGTGTGGAATATGGTAATTGACATGTTGTGTTAATGGTAGATGTTGCTACTAGAGGAGATTGGAGTGCTAATCTAGATGTTTCATATGTCTCTAGATGTCTTGGAGACATTGGTTTGTTGCTACATGCATTGAGTTGTGGCTGCTTATGTTGGAGGTGCTTCCAGGAGTGTTGGAGGCATTTAGTTGACATGATGTTGATGCTATATGAGATGGATATGCTGCTAAAGGGGTTAGAGATGTTGTTATAGGTCCTGGAGGTGTTTTTATAGACTATGGTTTCTTCTTGAGCAGTTGGAGTTGTTGGTCTTGGTACTGGGGTTGGAATAATAGGCCTTTTATGGCATAGACTTGTTCCTTGCCTATTAATCAGTTACAGACTTATCTTAGTGGTTTGGAGGAGTGTTAAAACACCCGATATGATGTTCCAATAGGTGGAAAATGTTTCAAATTGAACTAATGATTTCACTAATTTTTAGCCCCAGTCGTATGCATGTTGAGTCAAGGGAGTGTCTATAAAGTCATAGTCACATGCAGGTAGACTCAAGCGAGGGGATATAGCTCCAAGAGACTAAATTCACATGCAGGACAATGCTAAGGGAGCGACCATGGGTTTTGATGAGACTTCTCTGAATTCCTCACATTATTGAGCTACTTTTTTTTTGTGGTGATTTTATTCCTTAGAAATTTTTAGCATATGGTTGAAAAAGTTCATAGGACCTCCAAAAGATGATTAAAGTTGAAAAGGTCAAAAAGGCTAATGGAGTTAGCAGTTGATTAAGTCAATGAGATGAATCTGGATCTAATCTAGTATATGAAAAAGATTGTTGAGCT
Source organism: Pinus albicaulis (assembly GCA_034641835.2). Lineage (NCBI taxonomy): Eukaryota > Viridiplantae > Streptophyta > Pinopsida > Pinales > Pinaceae > Pinus > Pinus albicaulis. The sequence continues at coordinate 290,255,209 of CM076569.1, forward strand.
TAGTAGCTCTAAGTAATTATTAAGTTAAGAACTTTAGCTCATATTTATATTGTAGATAACTCATTGTTAGTATGATGGATTGCACTAGTGTATGGAGAGAGTGTGAGTTTGGAGAAGACCCTGCAAACTTTGTGAGCTTCATTATGCATAATTTATGGACCTGTTTGCATTAGTAGTAGCAAATAGTTGAAGTTTATTTCAACCATTATATTATGAAGAGAGTGTGGTGTTTATGTGTGGATTGGAGTAGAGATGGAGGATATTTTTTCGAGTTGTTGTGGAGATTTTGTGTTGAGTTTTTATTGTAACCTGTGCTGCAAATTTATCATTTGTGTGATTTGATGTTATTTTTTTGTAGTGCTCATGTTGGGAAAGTTTTACGATTCCACTCTGAAAATATATGAAACTAGGCTTGCATGGAGGAAGTGAAGGCATGGAGGCTTTGAGTATACAATGACTTGGAGGATTCAGTAGAAGGAAGAGTTTTCTCCATCGAATGGTGGTTGAATAGTTCAGTAGAAATTGGGCAAGGTTCACTGGTCATGATAACACCAGCACACAAGATTCTGTAGAGTAATTTTTTATTTCATGAGTAATTGGGAAAGGATCGTTGATCATGGTGGCTTTTAGAGGATGGCAGTTTTTATATCTAAGAGAGAAACTATTCCCCATATGATAGTGTCATCATATTGTGAAAGAATTAGAATCTTATGGCTCATGGGAGTGATCTAATATATGTATAATTTTATCGACTAATTAATAAAATAATTGAGCAACGTAACAACAACCGAGTGGTTTTCTCCCGAGGAAATATTTTCCACTAGATATGCTTGTGTCCATTGTGTGATTTCTTTCAAGTTTTTTTATTTATGTTTGATGCACTCATCTCTAATTAACTGCTTCGTTTTATGCATGTTAAATATTAATTAATTTGAGAAATTTTTAAAACTGGCATACTACTGATTCACCCCCCCCCCCCTCTCAGTAGTGATATAGTTTCTAAAAATTGGTATCAAACAAGGGATCTTGGTTGTAGCTTGATTTTTGGAGAGTGGATCTTGGAGATTTTGGCATAATGATCTATACGTTTTTGAAATGGATCAACAAGGTATTCCATAGTTAGATCTAAAACTTTTAACAAGGTATTCCATTGTGTGATTAATCCAAAAGACATTTATCTAATGTATTTCATTACTTCACAAAGGTAAATTTTCAACATGGAGAGTAAATTCGGATTCATATTTTTTATCCGTTGATGAAGGCATTTTTCTATTAGTTGAATATGGAGTTAAATATAAATCTAACTATTTAGCTAAAAATATAACTTTGAATAGTATTTCAAAGTATAATAGAAATTTTTTGAAGCATTGTGAGACATCAAAATAAAAGTTGGATAAGTTGCAAAATTTTTACCTTCAAGGAAAATTGCATTTTTCATAATTGGAGAGAAATGTAAAGGATTTTACCTTTATTGTAGTAAAAAAATGAATCCTCCTCACAAGAAGATGAGGGAACTAGTTATTTCAATGATATGTCAAGTAAAAATTTCAAAGATGATGAAAAATCCAAGATAGTGGCACCTGAAGCAGAAATTCAAAGATTGAAGGTTGCATTAATTTCTACAAGGGACGAAAAATAGATGCTCAACCACCTAAGAAGAAGAGGGATTAACATATGAGTGTCTGGAGGAGAAAAGATAGGTAAGTATCTTCCACCAAAAACTAAGGCATGCTTGGTCTTAGGGGGAGCATATGGTTTCATTATGAATTTCATGCAAATCCTTAATTATGCAGCCATATCGGATAGTGTTGAGGGGGAGTCCTTAAGGTTTGAAGTGTTATTTTCATATCCTTATCTATTTATATTCCAATTTGTTTTTAGTTGCAGCATTCATATACATATGCTGATTATTTTAGAGTAGCCATAGTTTGGTTTGTATTGATGCTAATGATGTTAAGGAAGCCATATCATTATTTTATGTTCATTTTCTAGGTGTGATGGGGGATCACACATTCAGGTGGAGCATTTGTTCTTCCAAATGGATTTGGAGAGTGTTGGGATTGTGTTCCTATATAGTTCATATATTTGACATTGATTTGATGCAGGGAAGAATTTTTGTTCTTGTTATCATATAGTGGAAATCATATGCTTTGCATTACATAGTTGGTATTTTGATGATGATATTATTGCTAGATCATATTTGTTATATGTTGTCATGCAAGTTTTTTTTCCATGGAGATCAAATGTTGTTTTGGAGATACTTCATCTGGAGTATGAATTTTATTTCTCGTGTTTACTATTCTAGATGTATCATGTTGTTGTTCATGTGTTTTTGGATGGATAAGATATGTTGAAGATGCTTTTTGATGCTCATGATATTTTGATGCATGTTGATGGATGAGATATTGTGTAGTCGTGATGTTTTATATTTTCGTACTCATATGTGGAGTATACATGTCTTGTTTCTCACTGTTCTATTTCTTATGCTTCATTGTTCATATATTTCTCACCTATGATGAGGATAAGTATTTGTTGTCACTTATGAGGTTTTGGTATGATGGATTTTGTTGCTTGGTTTTTCTCTCATGTGGAGAGAGAATGTGATGATGAGGATGCAAAATGGTGTTGTTATTCTATGAAATATATCTATCTTGCTACTATTATTTGACTTTCGTATTGATGCACATGTATAGTGTGGTGTTGGTTTCTAGTGGATGTTATGATCGTGTTGTAGCATCTTCATTGTTGGGATAGTGTTGGCCAAAGTCTTGAGTGGCCATGAACTAGCATATGATTTGGTTAGTGCTCCTATTTTTTGATGCTACACATGGAGAGCCTATTCCATAGATCAAGGAGGCCTTGTACTTGTTGGATATGCCATGTATTACTGCTGCCATATGGAGAATATTCATTGCTCCTTGTTGCCATGTTCTCATGTTATTTTATGTTTTTGGGCATGTATCAATGAGAGCACCATTGTGTGCAGATGCAAAAGCCATGTACTATGATCTGTTAATATTTTGGACACATTTTTCATGCAGTAAACCATGGTGTTTAATATGTGTTTTCATTCTATGTATGGGCCATTAGAGTCCAAGTCATGTATTATTGTGTACATCTTTGATGTGGCTCCACTTCATTGGATGCATGATGTAAAATTGGGTCCATAGAGTAAAGGTTGGTGATAGGTGTAGAGGAGTCATATGTCAATTCCATGTACTTGTCACAATTATGTATTTTCTCCATGAAGCACTATGTACTATTGTATTTCATTATATAACATATGCAAAGTTAGTTTATGTCAACGTCATGAGGTTTAGTCTCTTTCACTTATCAAGGAGGATTTTGTTAGCTCCATTACATATTTAGGGGGATAATTTTCAATTCAAATATGGCATGACATTGGAAGAGATATGTTTGGCATACAGTTTCCTTGTTTTCATGCTTATATTTGAGGAGACACTTCTTTGTGTTGCATCAATATGGAGTTGAGTATGATAGGGGTATAAATTCTCTCATCTTGCACATTATTGGCATTGTTATTCAATGTTTGTATGACCCTTTTCCATTGATGTCAATGGGGGAAATATTTTGTCTTTCTGAGTTGACCTCACATGTTGTATTGAGGTTGACATAAATTCCAAAGAGGGGGTTTGTTGGCATTGTATTGTTTCCATTGATGTCAACAAGCTCTTGGTGTTGCTGGTCATATGCATGTGGTGATGTATGTTTGTTTTGATGGTCTTGTTAGTTGGCATTGATGTGAGCATGACTATGATATGACCTAGTGGAGTGATGATTTTGGAGGCTGGGTAGATATGGATATGTAGTGTTGGAGATGTTTATGGAAATGTTGTGCTGATGGTAGTTGTTACTATTGCAGGAGGTTGGAGTGTTGTTCTAGATGCTACTTTTACAAGTCATTTTGTCACCATTAAACTTGACAGTTAAAATGGATCTCTCACCATCCACAAACATGTTTCAAATAACTCCCTTTCAATTCAATAACCTAAAACCCTTGAAGAAAATGTGAATTTTCGGTGACAAGCCTTTATAACCTATTTGATATAACCTGTGTGCTTTTCCTAGTCAGTTTCCACACATTCACAGTTTCTACCATTGAAACATATGTAGAACTATGCTTTGTCTTCCATTGTAGACCACAAAAATAACTCTATGAAAATTAAAAATAAAAAGTGAATTCTAGAAGCCTTTTTGGGGGAATATATCCAAACTGAAATATTCTAAGTCATATCTATTCGAGCCTTACCGCTCACATTGTGGAGTTAATTCCTTTTCATCAAGGAACCTTAATCCCACTATTAATGGATCCCATCCTTCTCTTATGGATCTGAAACTTCCTCTTCTTAGCCTATAAATTGACTATAGTTTAGAGGGTTAGGAGAGTTCACAAAAGCTAAAATCATGTTGTTAGGTTTAGATTGGGAAGCTTATCATCCAGGGAGAAGGTTTGAGGCATTTGGGAGGAACCTCATGAAATCAAGGAAGAGGATGTAAGGCTCTTATTTATCCTTGAAATAACACAAATGAATCATTTTTTCCATTCTATTGTTTTACTGAAATGATCAATAATTTATATTCCTTTTGTTTATTCATTAATATGATAGCAATTTCTAATATCCTTGATCATTAGATTAAGCTTGTTTGAATTTTTATATTGCATATGCCTTTGATCTCTTTTATGTTAGTGATTTCAGAGCTTTTCGAGCATTGAGGAGTTGCATTGGGATGAAGCAGGGATCTCCATCAAGAATTTCAAAAATAGGTAAGGGTTCCATTCTCCTTCTCTTGTATTTATGATTAAAACAAAGTAGGCTTAGGGAAATAGTTATTCACTTGTCTATTTTTTTCTTTTTTTTCTTTAGGAATATATGAATATTGCTCTCATCCATAAGAGGGATTAATTCGTATAACAACTACATATGTCTCTACATGTCTTGGAGACATTGGTTTGCTACTACATGTGTTGATTTCTAGCTTCTTTTGTTGGAGGTGCTTCCACTAGTGTTGGGGGCATTTAGTTGACACGATGTTGATACTATAGGAGATGGATATGCTACTGCAGAGGTTGGATATGTTAATATAGGTCTTGGAAGTGTTTTCACATATTATGGTTGTTTCTTTAGGAGTTGGAGTTGTTGGTCTTGGTAGAAAGGTTGGGAGAATAGGTCTTTCATGTAAAAGACTTATTCCTTTCCTATTCATTAGTTTCAGACTTATCTTAGTGGCTTGGAGGAGTGTTCAGACACTCGAGATGATGTTCCAATAGGTGGCAGAGGTTCTCGACTGAAGAACTGATGCTTTCACTAATTTTTATCCCTAGTCACATGCATGATGTGTCAAGGGAGCGACTGGAAAGTCATAGTTGCATGGAGGCAGGATCAAGGGAGCGGTTATAGCTCCAAGAGGCTAAATTCACATGAAATATAATGCTAAGGGAGTGATTATGGGTTTTGATGAGATTTTATCCGCATTCCTCGCATTGTTGAGATAATGTTTATGTTGTGGTGATGTCATTGATAGGAAATTTTCAGCATATTTTCGGAAAAGTTTGTGAGAACTCCAGCAGTTGATTAAAGTTGAAAAGATAAAAAAGGATAACAAAGTTAGTGGTTGATTAATAAAATTAGCTGAAATCATATATAATGTATCATATGAACAAGATTTTTGATCTTAATAGTTCCGAGTAATTATTGAGCTGAGAACTTTACTTCATCTTTATAATGGAGATAGCTCACTATTAGTGTAATGGATTGCACTAGTGTATGGAGAGACTATGATTTTGGAGAATACCCTGCAAACTATGTGAGGTTTATTATGAAGAATTTATGAATCAATTTGTAGTAGTAACCGTAGATATTTGAAGTTTATTTCAACCATTATATTATGTAGTGAGTGTGGTGTTGATGTGTGTATTGGAGTAGAGTTCGAGGAGATTTTTTTCCAGTTGTTATGGATATTTTGTGTCGATTTTTTTATTGCAGCTTGTGCTACAAAATTATCATTTTTTTTTCTTCGATGATATTTTTTTCCAGTGCTCATGTTGAACAAGATTTAGGAGTCCAGTCTGAAAATATATGAAATGAGGCTTGCATGGAAGCTTTGAGTATATAATAACTTGATGTATTCAGTAGAAGGAAGAGTTTTCTCTCTCCAATGGTGGTTGGATAGTTTGGTAGAAATTTGGTGAGGCTCATTCATCATGATAGTACCAGTTGTAGAAATTTCCTTGGTGACTCCACTTTGTCAAAGTAGGAAATTAATAAGTCATTCAAAACCATAAATAAGCATATGTTTGTGAATTTATCCAAAGAGGAAATTGGCTTTTTGAATTTATCCAAAGAGGAAATAAGCTTTCTTTTATTTCACATGGAGACTCCAATTTGTCATATGGCGATTCCACTGGGTTATTGATTCCATTGTTTCAAAATGTCGTTTCCCTTTACTATTATGTTTGTGAAAGGAATATTGATAGTTGCTATGTTTTTTCCTCTCATCCATGATAAAAAATTTAATATGTCCACAAAGGATGCTGCTTTTAAAGTTCACAGGTAAGTATCTGGTCTATGTGGAGTTTTAGTTTTATATTGTAAATATGTTTCAAGTTTTCAGCTACTAGTAAAGTGATTTGCTAGTAAATCCACTCCTCACTTGGTTACATTGGAAAGCATATTACACCTAATAGTGTAGATGTTAAGTTTAGTAGGTATCGTTGTGTGTGGTTGAATTAATTATGTTCATATTTAGTGAGCATTAGATTATATAGATTTGGTGTGCAATGTGAGGATTGTTTCATTTTAAGTATATTTTAGGTATGAATAAATAATTATTTTCAAGCAATGGTGCTACAAGTCTTGGTGATATTTTCTTTATTTAGAAATTTCCAATTTCCTCTTTGGATAAATTCTCAAACATATGCTTATTTATGCTTTTGAATGACTTATTAATTCTTTTTTATATTAATAATTTTAATTTTTAAATAATAGTATTTTTACAAATGGAAATATCTATTTAAAGTTAAAAGTTATGTTATAAAAATTTATTTGGGTTAAACTTCCCTAAATTTCTCATGCCTCAAGATATGTGTAACTTAAATTGATGGTTATAAATATATTCCAATCCCCCATCTCCTCCGACATTTAACCAAGGGGGGTTTGGGTAGTTGTTTACTTGATTTTACACATGTCATCCTCTATTTAACGAAGGGGGGTTTGGGTAGTTGTTTACCTGATTTTACACATGTCATCCTCTACTTCAACCCGCTCCCCCCTTTCAAAACCATTTATCATGGAGATCCCCCTCCGGGTTCCTCCTAAAACCATTTATTACCTACCCCCAAAACTACCATTATTACTATTTATTAAATTATGGTAGAAATACATTTATGAAATGTGGTGGGAAAATATATCAAAGTCATATTTCATACATTTATTAAATACTTTTGTGGATAAGATGCTGAGAAAAAATGATACTCATGTAAATTAGTTTTACATGAAATAGATTTACAACTACAGGGTGAAATAGATTTATTGGTGCAAGGGAAACAAATTTTATAGGTACATTAAATTATATAGGTACATGTAAATTTGAATTTATGGTGTAAAAATAAATGGAGAGTAAGTAAAAAATGAGTTTTTACATGGAAAGAGAAGCAAGACTTGGATTTACAAAACAACACATGGTTTGGTGAATCCATGTGGGGAGAAAACAAACCATGGATTTTGGAAACAACACATAGATTTAAGAATACTATGGTTTTATAAATCATTCAAATGAATTTTTTGAAATTCTAAATTATGAAATTCATTAAAGGTTTTGATCAAAATATTTGGAAATTTTATTTAAAATATATATTTTTCTCCAAATATTTTGTGACAAAATAAGGTATTCAAAAGTTTATGAAAGGTAGAAAACGATAGAAATGTAACTAAAAATGAAATATGGCAGAGAAATCAGGTTTAAGAGGGTAGTTAACGAACTTTGTGAAGACAATTTCAACCTTTTTCCAGATTTCAAGGGCATGAAAATTATTCTAAGATACCTAGCACCAAAATATCAGCAGACTAAAGATCAAATAGCAGATTTCCAGCAGTCGATGAACCATTCTAGATTTCGATGCTCGATACTTGCGAACAGTTCAATATTTCGAGCAAATAAATTGGCGAAATTATTTTATTTTTATTTATTATTCAGGATTTTATTCCTGGATTATTGTAAAATTGTAAGAGAGATTTAGTTCTATATATTCTTTCACTTGTAATAAACAAGGATGGGATTTTGATGCCAAAACCTTTCAACTCTGTAAAACTTATATTATAGAATTCCTTATCAGAGCCTTACGGCTCTAGTTTTTGAGAAAATTTGTGTTTCTAGTATGTCTTTCTAGTGTTTACATAACTTGTTTTCTGCACATGTTCAAAGTATTAGAGAATATTTGGGTAAGAATAGATTGAATTTCAATCTCTCTGAAATCCCATGAAAATTTATAATCGTTTAAAGAGATTAGTGTATTGGACTCTTTGTTTGAGGTAGCTGCTCTTTGAACTGGTTATTGTTTGTCCTTCTATATTCTATTGAATGTGTTTTGTTGGGCTATAGAAGCTTTCTTCACGCATCCAATTTTTCCTGGTTAATTAAGTATTATGTCTGACTCCTTAATTATTAAGAACCCCCTTATATTATTCTTTCAAATATTTAAAATTTAAGTTCTTCTGTCAAGCTGGAAGCTGACACTTTGAGAAAGGACTCTATAGGGGAGGGATTTATTCATGAACAAGAATTGTACAATCATTAGCAACCACCCCATTAAATCCCAAATTTGGCCATTGTGCTTCATAGTCTGTTGTCTAGTGACAGTGAACAAAGTTAAAAATTTCCTCGTAACTATTGAGGGATACCCCTCTCGTTCAAGAGCCATCTTGACCCTAAAGATTGGTCCAGTTGGTTTCTTGGCGTAGTTTTTGTAGCCAAGAACTGTCTACGAGAAACAGGTACAATAGTACTAGTAGATCAAAATCTGTACATTCATTTTTTAGTCCAGGAGTAATGAGTTGAGAATGGTTGATTGTGGTGGCCTTCAACAGATGGTAGTCCGTAGATACGAGAGAGAAACAATCTCCTTTCTGATAGTGTCAACATACTGTGAAAGAAGTCAAATATTTTGGCTCATGTGCGTGAGCTGATCTATGTATAATTTTCTTGACTAATTAATAAAATAATTTAGCAGCGTAGCAACAGGGTGGTTTTTTTCCTGGGGAAGGGTTTTTCACTTGACATACTTGTTTCCATTGTGTGATTGCTTTCATGGTTTTGGTTTATGTTTAATGAATTAATCTATAATTAATTGATTTAGTTTATGCATGTTAAGGATTAATTAAAAGGAGAACAAGTTTGAAAATGCCACACTACTCATTCATCACCCCCCCCCTCTTAGTAGTGATCTAGTTTCCAACACAAACTCATCCAAACTTTCAAGGATATGTGAAAACATGTTATTTTATATGATTTAATCAGTTGAAATACAAAATAAATTCATTCGAAAATATAAAGCCTAATACTACATATAAATATTAAAATGATATCTAATTTAGGGTTATGGATAAGTGTAAAATATTAAAGTCAAGTAAAAGAATGTGAACAATAGTAATTTTAACGACTCAACACATTTTATACCAGTATATCATCCAAATACATATCAAAAAATGGATATAATTGTGGATGAAATACATGTAGATAGTAAATTATATAAATCATTTGGCATGACTAGCCATTCATACATATATTTTCTAGTTTTATAGGTGGTCTTATAGGTATCTTATTCTTTGAGTTCAACATGGTGATACAATGGTTTTAAATCTAACATCAGGAAGTATTTTTCTTGCTCCAATTGGCCCAACATATAATTAATCCAAGGTAGTGGATACATTTTATTTATCCTAATTTTGTTTAATATCTTGTGATCAATGCGTATTTTCCATGTTCCACCCTCCTTTGGTACAATTATGATGGGTGACCCACATGGTGAGGTACTTGGTCAAATAACACCCTACTCTAATAGTTTCTACAACTACTTCTTCACCTCATTTCTTCTATAATCGATTACAGGTAAAACTTGATGTTTCATAATGTAGATTCCAACAATAGTTGGATCTCATGCTCCACTTCCCTCTTAGGTGGTAGCCATCTAGGCTCCTAGAACACTCCCATGTATGCCTACAACAAATCTTCTAGTTGTTATCTTCATTCCTTAGTTTCTGTCAGTCATCCTATCCACGTCGGAAGAGTGACGGTATATCCGTCGGAAGAGAGTTGCTATATCCGTCGGAAGAGCGACGATACGAACGTCAGAAGAGCGATGCAATAAACGTTAGAAGAGATTTAATATATCCGTCGGAAGAGAGACGCTTTAAACTTCGGAAGAGTGACACTATAAACATTGGAAGAGCGATGATCCAAAAATTTATTTCTGTCGCTATTCCAATGTTTTGTTTTTTAAAAAGTATTTTCATTTCGTCATAATAGCGACGTGTTTGCTAACGTCAGAATAGTGACGATCTGACTATCTTCGATCTTGTGACGATCTTGATAACGTGGAAGAGTGACGATATCGATAACATCGGAATAACGAAGTTTAGTACGTAACATCGAAAGAGCGATGACTATTTGGAAACGTCGAAAAATGTGTCGCTCTTCTGACACTTTATCAAAGTGTTGGAATTGCGACATAATGGATAACCAGGTTTTTCCCCACCTCAAAGTGTTCCTCTTGGGACGCTTATGTGTTGGAAGAGAGACACTTTGGCCATCAGAAATTGGGCCAAATGTGCTAGTGAAAGGATCACAATCCAACATCATGGTTTTTTTGTGGCTTTCCCCCAAGTTAGAGCATTACTCTCTAATTTCAAATGAGCAAATCAAATTTTTTTCCTCCTCTATGTGGTCAACCTAAAATCAAATCTCTAACTACTGCAACTAGTGATTTAGTTTCAAAGCATCTATATCATCTTCATATGGATTAATATCAACTTTAACCTCTATCTTGATGAGAGAATATGAATTTTTCAAAAATTTTCAACTTAGATACTCTTTTTAGGTTTCCTAGCCTCCTTTATTGGTTCTTATTGATCACTTTATTTCCCTTGTTATCCAATATCTGCATTGGAACCTCCAATTTCTCTTATCAGCTCAATCTTATTAGTTAATATTGTTATGAGGAAGATCACATCATAGTTTATATCTGCAACTTATCCTTCCAACCATTCAAACCACTCCTCTACTAGATCGCGAGGGTTATCATTCACTAATTCATCATGCATGGCTACGGATCTCTAAAATTCTTCATAAATTGATCTAATCCCTTGCAACTTCCATATAACACCCAAATAAAAATGCTTTGATACTAGTATGATCTATAAACTGCCATGCATATTTCACTAGACAATTTATCATTATAGATTTAATAAAAGTAGATTGAAATGTAGAAACAATATTGTGAGGGTTAATTTTCTTTATGGGTTTATTAAGTAATATTTTTTTTTCTTATACATGTAATATGTAAATGAAGACAATAGGGAATAGTAAAATAAAAAAAACTTACAAACCACAATAAACATAATCATATGCTCTAATAATCCCCTTTGGAAGAAAACTTAGTACAAAGGTGAGGGTACTATGCTCTCTTTTATCTAGAATGGAAATTATTCAAATATGAAGGAGAAAGGCACTCTCTATGGATTTTCCTAAAACATGTGGCCCATGGATACTATGTAACAAAAAACCCATTTTTTTATACTCTCTTGATCCATACTTAGGTATTGTACTCTATTATGGAAAAAATTCAAAGAAATAGAATGAAATCCATTTTCCTCCAAAAGGCCTAGTTATAACATCGTCTCATAACAAAATTAGGGTTAAATTTGATCCATTAAACACTCAACATGAGCTACAATTCAACCCCTTTATAATATTCTTCATCATTCCCATGCGTCCATCCCATTTTCTATGAGTAAAAGGGGAGGGACATGACATCCCCCAAAATTATGGCATCCAATCATGATAGGTCAAATTTCGGGAGGCATAACTTTCCCATACAAAATATATTTGAGGAAATTATTTTGCCTTTAGAAAGGTATCAGTTTGTAGATTTTGTAATGTCAATCCATTATAATTATGGAATCATAAAATGTTGTTATTTAAGGCCTAAAAATGTCTCCTAAATTTTTTAAACTATGACCACTTGTAAAAATGACCTTGCAAGTTGATTCCTCTAGATTTCCCATAATTGAAACATCAATATGGATGGATAAAATATAATGATTTGATCTGGTTGAAACAAATTATTCCCTTTTTTATCTTTCTCATCATTAAAAAAAATATAAAATGGTAAAAGCATTCATGGAAATAGTCCAAAAGTGGCATGGAATCCTAAAGATTATTGGAAGTGACAAAGATCCAATTTCTAGTGCAATTTTTTAGAATAAATTATTTTATTATATTAGCACTCTACTAGATTTGGATTATGCTAATAATATTTATTGGCTTTGGCACTCTAATAAATAAAAAATAAATTATTATTTTAAGAATAATATATTATTTTTTTGGCACTCTATTGGCTTTCATCTGAACTTACCATCCTCAATCTAATGAGAAAATTCAGATTACGAAAAATGTTCAGAATAATATATGTTTTGTTTTGCATATGATAAACAAATATAGTAGGTCAAGTGATTTCCTTGGAAATATTGTGGTACAACACATCCTCCCATACATCATCAAGATTTTCCTCATTTATGGAACTTTGTGGATATCATCATCCATCCATCAAATCACCCTTAAAATGGATTGTAAAGGCTCAAGAGATGGAGTACCACATAAGGAACCAACAAGAGGTTCTCAAACTATTGATGTACAACTTGGTTGTAGCACTAAAAAGAAGTGAAATAATAAGTATATCAACATCACAATGAAAGGGAATTTTAAATAGGGGGTTGGTGTTTGTGAGACTAAAATCATATAAACATATGCCCCTCAAGAAAAAGAAAAAGAAAATAACATTGATGTATTACCAACCCTATAAGGTGTTATCATATAAAATGTGATCACCTAGCCATAATTAATTAGGTGGATTGAAATACACTTTGTAGTATGGGTTTTTCACATTAAAATCCACATTCACTGAAGGAAATAGCCTAAAAACTCACTTTTCCTAATTTATTTCCACTAATTAATTTACCCACATTGTAACAGCCTATAAATTCATTAATTTTATATTATTCTCACATTCTTACTCATTAAAATGAAAATAATTCAAAAAAAAAATCACTCACATTTTTTATTTCCATGGGAATAATAAATAATTTATTTATTGATTATTCCTTGATCCCTTAAATGTTATCAAAAAATAATTTATTAAATAAATATTTATAAACTATTTTACTGTTTCACCTAGAAGTAATTTAATAGGTCCATTTGTTTATTAATTATTTCTCAACACTTTATTCATTTTAATTAATTAACTTAGTAAATCGTTATTTTTGAGTTAAGTTTTCTAAGTAAAGGTTATTGACTATTTTTTTGACCTTTTCCTCTCATAAATAATAATAAAATGCTAATTTATATGTGATGCGGTCATATAATAAAATAATTATTGAGTTATAATTTTTCATTGCTTAAAATATATTTTTGGATGCGTAAAAGGGATAAGTTCCTTGAAAAATATGTAGGGCCTTCTCATGGTAGATAGTAAGGATATCAAAATTGCAATTCCAACAAATTAAAAAAAAAGAATATTACGGAGAAAAAATATGAAACTATTTGTAAGCTATTTGTTGTCCACATCACCACTGGCTCAAAAACTAGTGGCAATAACTTGGAAACAAACCTGGTTCTAAAATAGTTCGAGGATGTGTTCCTTGAGGAGATTGTAGGATTAAGTCCACACAAGAAAATCAATTTCTCTATAGAGATATTTCCAGGATCAACACTAGTATCCAAATCTCCATACAAAATGAGTACACCAAAGAAGATAGAGTTGAAATTAAAACTAAAGGAGATGTTGGAAAATGGATACAATAGACATAGTGTATCATCTTGGGGATCTCCAGTGTTTTTCATGAAGAAGAAGGATAGCACATTGAGGTTTTGCATTAATTATAGGCAGCTCAATAAAGCCATGATGAAGAACATATATATGTTTCCAAGGATTGATGATATATTTGAGAAGCTAAGCAGAGTTGCAATATTTTCAAAGATCAATTTGAGATATGGGTACTATGAGGTATGCATAAAAGATGATGATATTCACAAAACAACATTTAGAACCAGGTATGGGAACATGAATTTGTGGTCATACTGTTTCGACTCACGAACACCTTAGGAATATTCATGTGTTTAATGAATAATGTGCTAACTCCATACTCAGACTAACTTGTATTGGATTTTGTTGATGATATATTGGTTTATTCAAAAACTAATGAGGATTATGAAGAACATTTGATTGTTGAGAAAGCATAAGCTCTATAAAAAATTTAGCAAATGTGACTTCTTATAGCTGCAAATTTATTACTTGGGACATATTTTTTCAAAGGAAGGTGTAGCAGTCGATCCAAAGAATATCCAAGCCATCATGAAGTGGCCTACTCCTAAGAATGTGGCAGAAGTTAGATACTTTATGGGATTAAATTTTTACTATCGAAATTTTATCTGTAATTTTTCAAAGATTGAGCATCCAATCACAATGCTACAAAATAAATGAATTAAATTTTAATGGACAATTGAGTGTGTAGCTAGCTTGCTGAAATTAAAAAAATTTCTCACACGTGTACCGATATCGAGGATAGTAGACCATAAAATTATTTTTGGTGTTCACAGATTCTTGTAAGGAAGGATTGGTGGGGTCGTGATGTGAGATGGGAAGGTAGTATTATATGAATCGATAAATTTGAATGAGAATGATTACAATTAAATCACCCATGATCTAGAATTAGCATCCATAGTGCATGTGCTAAAAATGTGGAGGAATTACCTCCTTAAGAGAAGGTTTATCATAATTTCATAGCATGGAAGACTAAGGTTTCTATTTAACTAAATTTATTTGAATGCAAGAAATAAATGATTGCTAGCCTTTATTACTGAATTCAATTTTTAAATCAAATACATCAAAGACAAGGAGAACAAGGTAGTTCATGCACTAAGCAGAAGGCTATAAATAGCTCATGTGGCACCTATAAGTTCGTTTGAATTCAACATCCGATAGAATATCAAGGAGGAAGTACAATACACTGACCACTATCATCAAATCAAAGACTGCTTGTAACAAGAGTCAAAAGGGACATTGATTAAGAACTATTCCCTTATCGAGAATGGATTTTTAATGTTCACAAACAAGTTTTATAGACCTTACCCAGGATACTTGAAAAATCTCATCTTGGATGAATTCTATAAAATAACATATTCCGGGCATCCGGGTTATTAGAAAATGATAACAGGTAAGCAGAAGTTATACTATTGGCCAGAGATGAATAATGTGATAGCTAGGTATATTTTTGAATGCTTGGAGTGATATTAATTAAAATAAGGGTGGATACATATGGTGATATTACTGCATCCAACCCCCATTATTTTATGGACATGGGAAGTCTTCTTGATGGAATTAATCACAAGACTAACGCGGACAACTAAGTAACATGATGCCATCTTTATGGTGGTACATAAGTTGAGCAAGGTAGTTTAATTTGTAGTTGTCAAGTCAACTCACTAGACAAGTGACACTGGCCATATTTTTATAAAAGAAATATTCATGTTATATGGTGTACCCAAGAATATTATTTTAGATCGAGATGCTAAGTTTACATAAAAAATTCAAAAGGCACTATTTACTTTTTTTGGGATAGGGTTATGCTTTAGCACAAGATACCATCCTCAAATATATGGGAAGATTGAAAGAGTTAATAGAGTGTTGGAAGACATGTTTAGAATGTATGGCATGCATAAAGTAAAGAGATATGAAGGGTTTCTACCCTCGGTAGACTTTTCCTACAAAAAGCGCTAAAAATGAGTCCATTTGAGGCTCTTTATGGAAGGAAATATAACACACCTACCAACCAGAATGATTAATTGAATTGGGTGCATATTGTTCTAGATATGTTGAAGGAAATGGAATAGGAAATAATTTCTACCAGGCAACACTTGAAGATAGCTCAGGACATTGCGGAAAATTTAAGTAGATAAACAAAAGATGCACAAGGAGTTTCAAGTGGGTGAACATGTTTACCTACACATAAAACCAAGGAAACATTCCTTAAGGATTGCGTCTTGTGCCAAGTTGGAACCAAGGTTTTGTGGGCCATTTCAGACCTTAGAGAGAGTGGGAGTGGTGGACTAGAAATTGGCCTTACCACATATAGTGGAGCCACATGATGTTTTACATATTTATTTGCCTAAAATTATGTGCATAGTGTTAATCATTTTGTTTATTGGTATGTGATACAGGTGGAATCTCGGGGAGAATTCTAGCTAGATCCATTGTGCAAACTAGATCAAAGGTAGATGAAGCTTCACCACACAATGTGACTTCAGAAATTATACCTTCAAAACCTAATCTATTATGATAGAAACTAATATTAGGTTCTTCTTACTACCAAGAACATACATCACATTGTGAATTTTTTTAATGAAAATATTCGATAATGTCATTGATACATCACTACACCCTTTAATTTGGTGTTAACATTCATCCCCAAAACATATATTTTCACCATTATTAGTTTCATGAAAAATTTAAAACCAATGATTATTACAAGATATATGGATGGAGGCTCCAAAAACAAAAAAAAATGTATTTGAATCATCTATTGTAGCAGAAAGTGCAACATATGAAACAAAATTCCAATATTTTTGAAGTCATCATTCATTGCTTCTCTTCTATTAGCAAATGATCCAGGTGGATATTGGTGGCCACCCGCCTATTCCACTTGGGGCCCCACCATTGTCTCTTTCATTTTTTTTCACAACTTACTATTTTTCGGATTTTTTCGGGTCCTGAACTTTTGGAGCCGTTTTGAAGCCCCAAACAGAGATACTATGCCGAAGGTATGTCCCTGGGAAGTTGAAACACCAATTTACCCAAATGGGGCCCATATTTTTGGTGCTTCATATTCTACGGTTAGGTTTTTGGATGTTTATAATTATCCACTATTTCTCCATAATAAATAGGCCGTTGAGCCTCATTGTAATATAGTTCAGAGGTTTTTAGTCACCACATCTCTTCTCAGAGATTTTCTACCAGCACCCTAGCTATTTTATTTCCGTCATGTTGCTAAGAATATTTATGTGATTTGATCTTAATCAAATGAAGCGTTATTTCCATTGTATGTCTATGTTTATGGTTATTTCTGTATTCTGTTGCATTCCTGCATAGATCTGGATCAATGGTATCAGAGCAGTCTTCTTTTTCTTGATCCTTCTTTGCATGTCCCCAACGAGGTCGGGGTATAAAGAGTTAGGGATCGATTTGGTGGAAGCTTTGCAAGATCAGCCTCGCAAACCCCGACGGACGCCCATGGGGGACGAAAAGAAAGATGAGGGAGCAGAATATCCTATCAAAATATTGCTTGAGGAGGCCCTCGAAAAACAAAGGAATGCGATGATCGATAACTTTTCCCAGATCCTTCAATGACTACCCACTAGTGGCGCATCTGCATCCTGTAGCCACTCTGGAGGCGCGACTCCCTTTAAGGTACAAGTAAACTTTGAAATTCCCATATTTGAGGGTCAAATAGATGCAGATGTCATAGATAGATGGTTGAATCTATTAGAAGGATATTTCTCAGTTCATGATTTTTCCAACTGGGAGAATATTATTTTTGCACTCCTCAAAGCTACCCCCCATGTCAAGGACTGGTGGGAAACCTACTGTGAGAAAACGGATGAGACATAACCCTCTCTGTTCTCAGCTGTACCCACTTGGAATTATTTCTGAGATGTCATCAAGCAACAATACTATCCCATGGGGAGATATGAGGACAAGGACATACAATGGACCACGCTACGGCAACAAAGGGATCAAGATGTACATGAGCTAAAAAGATTGTTCCATACCCTGCGCACATAGTTGGGTATCAAAGATTCATAGAAACATTTGGTGCTAAAGTATCACGGTTGTCTGCACAGATACATTCAGGAGGAAATGGAGTTCCTCGAGATCTCCTCGCTTGGTATGGCATACCGGTATGCTGCCAAGATTGAGTAGAAATTCAAACAGAAGAAGCGAGACTTTGGATTTGCGAACCAAAAGAAAGGGAATGGTGCCCCCAAACTGCAAAAAAAAAGGACAAATCCAAGGCATGGCGGCCCAAGACAACTTGCCAAAGGCAGAATTAAAGAACAACACCGCAAAGCAAAAGAAGGACACAGGAAAGTGGTGTGATTTCCATAAGAGCTCCACTCACAACACAAGTGAGTGTCGGGCCAAGCAGTTGCTGGTGGCCGAGATGAGGGCTTATGAATCATATGCATGCTCTCACTCTAAATAAGAACCTGACAAGGTGAATTACAAAGGGAAGCAGATTATTGATGCGGATTTCAACGTGTAGGTTTTAACCCTGATCAGAAATTATCTACACACGAATATTATAACAGAAAATAAACAATAGCAAGAGCATGAAAAATAAAACAAATAAACACAGAGATTTTCCTCTAGATCCCAAATTGGGACGACCAGCTTGATTTTTCATTATTTCCTTTTAGTGTTACAACACATATATATACATGCTGAAGCATACATAAACCCCAATCCATTAACCCTGGATTAGAACATAACCGTAGTTCCCTCGACCAGATCTACAAAATACCAGGGGTAAAAAACCATCGTACCCAAAAAAACCATTTGCAAACTCATGCACAAAACATGGGTGGGTCCGCCTATGAGTGGGACCGCACACCAAAAAAAAATTCGCCGGGACGCTGCCCCGGACCTCGACAGGGGGGGCTGCCGCCCCCTATGACCCCCTTATTGTGCTCGACACAACATACAGAGCGTGGGGCTACTCATGGAAAGAATATAACACACACACAACATTCTCCCACTTGTTATTTTCTTTCCACAGGGGGCCACAGGAGAGCTTAGTCATTTGGCCAATTCTTCAACAACCATTGTTTCTCTACACCAAGAGAGCTTCTGAGTGCTTGCAGACTTCATCAATGCATCTACAACATTCTTCAAAGTGTCCACCTTTACCAGCAACACCCTTTTAGCCTCAACCATATCTCTAACAAAGTGATATTGAACATCAATGTGCTTTGTCTTTGAATAATAAGCAGGGTTCTTAGCCAAGAAAAATGCAAATTGGCTATAATAGTCTATCCTTATAGCTTGCTGTACCAACCCCATACTTGAACACAATTTATGCAACCAAACTGCTTCCTTGCTTGCATGAGTGGCTGCTATCTATTCCGCCTCTATAGTTGAAAGCACCACTACAGACTGTATTTTACTCATCCAACTGACTGCACCTCCAAATAGGCTAAACACATACCCACTTGTAGATCTTCTTTGGTCCAGATCTCTAGCCTAGCCTGCATCAAAAAAACCATGAATGTCTAACATTCTTACTAATCCTGGTCTTCCTTGGTAGCACAAGCCAGAATCACTAGTGCCACGTAAATATCTATAAACCCGCTTCACTGCTGTCCAATGCTCCTTTCCTGGGTTTGACATAAACCTGCTCAATACTCCCACTGAATGTGCAATTTCTGGTCTAGTACAGACCATTGCGTACATCAGGCTACCCACTACAATTTCATATGGAACACGGGACATATCCTCCTCTTCTTCTTGTGTCTTGGGACACTGTTCAGCAGACAGCTTTTCACCTATAGAAATAGGAACACTCACTGGTTTACTATCCTACATATTGAACCTCTACAATATAGTCTCGACATAATTCCTCTAGTTTAACCAGAGCTTCCTCTTTGCCTGATCTCTCTTAATTTCCATGCCCAAAATATAGTTTTCAACACCAAGATCCTTCATGTCGAATTTGGAGAACAGTTGTCTCTTCAAATCTTGGAAAATTTCTTTGTCATTTCAAATCAACAACATATCATCCACATACAAGACCAAATAAATAACACGGTCACCAATTAATTTAAAATAAACACAGTGATCCTCCTTGCTTCTAGTGAAGCCAAGTCCCTATATATAGGTATCAAATTTCTGATACCACATCCTTGGTGACTGTTTTAACCCATACAGAGACTTCTTCAACCTACACACCAGTTCTTTCTTACCCTTCACCATAAAGTCTTTAGGTTGCTTCATGTAGATCTCCTCTTCTAGATCCCCATGAAGAAATGATGTCTTCACATCCATCTGTTCTATCTCAAAATCAAATGCAGTAGCAACAAATAAAATTAATCTAATAGAAGTAACTTTGACAAGAGGAGAAAAAATATCACCAAAATCAATTCCCGACATCTGGGAATAACCTTTGGCTACCAACCGAGCTTTGTATTTCTCCACCTTGCCTTATACATTCATCTTCTTCTTAAACACCCATTGTCTCCCGATGGGCTTCCTTCCAACCGGCAACCCCACCAAATCTCATGCCTCATTTTTATGCAAGGATGCCATTTCATCAACCATGGCCTCCTTCCAGAGTGTTCCATCCTCTGAATCTACTGCCTCCCTGATATTTCTGGGATCATCATCAGCTATAGTTAAGGCAAAACCTGAACAGAAAGCAAATTGACTATACCTTTCTAGTTGCCTTCTTTCTCGAACTGATCTTCTCAAAGCTAGGGTTTGTGGCTCTTCCTCTTCTGAATCTTCTTCTATTGTAGAGTCTGATTCATACTCCTTTAGCTCAAACTATATCTTCTTAGGTTCCTTTGGTAGGACTTCATGTGTAACAACATCTTTCACCTCTCTAAACACCACATCACGGCTGTACACAACCTTCCTTGTTTCTGGGTTCCAAAGCTTATAACCCTTTAAACCATCCTTATACCCAATAAAGATGCACCTTTCAGATTTATTATCCAACTTGGCCCTTTTCTCCTTTGGAACATGTACATATGCATCACATCCAAATACCCTTAGATGTGAAAGAGAGGGTTTATTACCAGTCCATACCTCATGTGGAGTCTTATCCTCCAACGCTGATGAAGGAGATCTGTTAACTAAGTAACATGCAGTCTCCACTGCCTCTGCCCAGAATTCTTGTCCTAGCTCGGTACCACTGAGCATGCTTCTTGCCTTTTCCATCAGCGTTCTATTCATTCTTTCTACGACTCCATTTTGCTGGGGTGTGTATGGAGTAGTCTTCTGCCATGCTATACCACAATTCTTACATAACTCTTCAAATTCCTTCTTGCAGAACTCCCCACCATTATCTGTCCTCAGTGACTTTATCTTCTTCTCTGTCTGGTTTTCCACCATTGCCTTAAATTCTTTAAATTTGTCAAAGACTTCAGATTTCTTCCTCAATAAATATATCCATGTATTTCTTGAGAAGTCATCTATGAATGAAACATAGTACACTGAATTTCCCAGTGATGGAATTGACACAGGTCCAAACACATCACTATGCACAAGTTCTAATATCTTGTTTACCCTCTTAGCACTAGAAGGAAAACTCACCCGATTCTGCTTCCCATATACACAATGTTCACAGAAATCAAAATCCAGAGAGAAATTAGACATACCTTCTACCATACCATTTCTATGTAGTATCTGAAGGCCCTTCTCTCCAATATGTCCAAGCCTTTGATGCGATAGCATGGTCTTTTCTCCAGAGACAGCTAGGCTTTCTACTCCACTTTCAAGAACCACAAAATTGTTACACCCATCAATAACAGTGCTACCTTGTACCTTGTACAGAGTTCCAATCCGAACTCCCCGCATTAATGCCAGTGCTCCCCGAACCATCTTGCAGGCATATTTCTCGAACACTGTTTTTACACCTGCATCATCCATCTTGCTTACAGAAATCATATTTTTGGCCAATGAAAGAATATACAGAACACCAGGAAGTGTTCTAATCCTTCCACCTTGCAACTTCAGCTTGAACTTTCCACGTCCAATGATTCTGGCCTTCCTATCATCCCCTAGGAAGACATCACCACCATCATATTTCTCATACTCGCAGAACCACTCCCTATTGGGAGTGAAGTGAAAGGATGCACCTGAGTCAATCAGCCATGACTCATGATATACATGTGTACTTGAAGAAGAAGCCAAATACACATCCCCTCCTTCATCCGAGGTGGTTTTTTCCTCTGTAGAAGGAGCATCATCAGATCCCTTTCCTTTCTCAAGAGCTTTAGATCTACACTCCTTTTTGTGGTGCCCTTCCTTTTTGCATTTCCAGCATAACTTTACAAAATTTATAGGAGATTTAGATCTCCCTCTATATTTAGATCTACCACTCGAAACCTTATTCTTTTTTATGTTTTGGGACCTTCCTCGTAGAGATAAGGCATCTCCATTTTGACCCTCCATATTTCTTTGTCTCATTTCCTCTGACAGCAAGGCTGAGACAATGTCATCAAAATTCAAGGTAGTTTTATTGATACCTATTGCAATAACCAGAGTGTCCCACAAGTCTGGTAGAGAACACAACAAACTGATGCACTTATCTTCATCTGAGATTTTAATATCAACAGATGATAGCTGACTTACCACAGTATTGAAGGCATTCAGATGCTCTGTCACCAAGTCTCCATCCTTCATCCTCAGGTTATATAGATTTTTCCACAGGAACAACTTATTCACCATAGACTTAGATTGGTACAAAGTCCCAATTTTTTCCCACAAATTCTTCGCCATAGCTTCCCCAGATACATTCAACAACACTGAATCTGAGAAAAACAATCGTATTGTGCTCTTAGCCTTTCAATCCAGTTTCTTCCAGTCTTCATCTGACATTGTTGTTGTTTTAGTACCTGGATCTACCACGATCCACTGATCTTTATCCACCAGCAGATCCTCCATCTTGAGCTTCCATAACTCAAAGCTCTCACCTTTAATTTTTTTGATCTCTATCTTCCTACCGCTCGCCATCTTCTTTCACCGCAAGAATCGATACCGCAGATCTCCCATTGAACAGGGTCTACCTCAGGTCCGAGAAAAAAACCCTCAGCAGCAAAGGCGTCCCCTTGAAGCCAAAACAACTCTGATACCAAATGTAGGTTTTAACCCTGTACAGAAATTATCTACACATGAATTTTATAACAAAAAATAAATAATAGTGAGAGCATAAAACATAAAATAGATAAACACAAAGATTTTCCCCTGGATCCCAAATCGGGACGACCAGCTTGATTTTTCATTATTTCCTTTTAGTGTTACAACAAATATATATACATGTCGAAGCATACATAAACCCCAATCCATTAACCCTGGATTAGAACACAACCATAGTTCCCTTGACTGGATCTACAAAATATTAGGGGTCGAAAACCATCGTACCCCAAAAAAACATGTGCAAACTTATGCACAAAACATGGGTGGGTCCACCTATGAGTGGGAACGCACACCAAACAACATATTCAATGGGGCGCTACCCCAGACCCCGACAGGGGGGGCTACCGCCCCCCCTGTGACCCCCCAGCTGCACCCGGCACAACGTACAGTGCATGGGGCTAGTCATGAAAAGAATATAATACACACACAATACAATGCCACTGTTGCCACTACGAGGATCCAAAAGGAGGAACCAGAAGATTCATAGGAGGTAGAGCGTCTTCTCCACTCCCAGATGTGGGTAAAGGGTTCCCCTACGGTTCATTGTTGACAATGGGAGCCAAAAGAACCTCATTTCAGCACATTTCATGAAGTGGTTGGGCTTGCCGACCATAGCGCACCCACAACCATACACCATCGGGTGGCTTCACCAAGGATGGGATCTTCGCGTCAGCCAGCAGTGCCGTCTTCCTTATAGCAGCAAGCCCTTCACGGATGAGGTATTGTGGGACATTGCTCCTATTGATGTTTCTGATGTATTATTAGGCCAACCATACTTGTGGATGAAACATGCTGTGTATGAGTCCCAAACTCACGCTGTTATTGTTACTTTTGGAAATAAATTATACAGGATACCAGAGGTACCACCACCTCCCACTATCTCTTTTGTTAGTGCAAAACAATGCAGTAAGCTCATTTCCCAAACCAGGAAATTTTTTTTCCTGATGATCCTCCCCCAGGGCAAGACGAAGACTATGGCCATGACCTCCAGACATGGCTCCTCTACACGACAAAAATAAATGGACAAGGTTGTGGAGGAGTACGGGGAAATATTCACCTCACCCACAGGGGTGCCTCTACACTGTCAGGTCAGCACACCATTGACCTGACCCCAGGTGCACCGGTACCCAATG